>JASSUY010016331.1:0-12870 GCA_032466535.1 Forpus xanthops | reverse complement strand
CCTCACAGGGAAGAACTTCTGCCTAAGAGCTCATCTCAATCTCCCCTCTGTCAGGTTAAAGCCATTCCCCCTTGTCCTGTCCCTACAGGGCCCTGTCCAAAGCCACTCTCCAGGTTTGTTGGCAACTTTAGGTCCTGGAAGATTGTTATAAGGTCTCCCCTGGGCCTTCTCTTCTCCAGGCTGATGAATGAAACATGAATTCTTGCTTCAGACTTTGGATTGACACAAGCAGGGGAAGTCAGGAAAACAGCAGCAGCCTTAGTGAAGGTGTAAAGTGGCCTACTCCAGTCCTTCAGCCAGGACTTTAGGATATCCCCCAGGAAAGGGGGAGCTCCTCTCCTCAGCAGCAGCCTGTGGCATATGTGGTGGTCCCGCTCCAGTGTCTCCAATCTGCCCCAGCAGGACACACATATGTACTGGAACACCAGCTGGGAGCCATCCCTGCTCATCAGCAGTCCCAAGTGGCAGAGCTGAAACAAGATGGGTGAGCTGTATGGGAGGGTAAATCGAGAACTTCAACCACCAACACCAAAGTTCTCAAAGTTTTAGGTTCTCTGTTTCAAGGGAGGAAAAATCAGGTGCCAAAGAAAACCCTGCATCCTCCTTCCCCAGCAGGCTGTAAGAGTACTTTTTGGGTAGCACAGACACATCATACCTCTCCTGAAGGCTGTAGCTGCTTGGAGAAAACATGCCTTCTGTAGCCCTGCCCTGATGAGCATCCATGCAGTGGTGCTGCCCTGCTCTTTCATGGGCTGAGCTGCTGAGAAGAGGGTCTCAAGAGCCTCCACAACCCATGAGGTGATGCTGAGCAGCCTCTGGGGCTGTGGGGATAACCCCAATGGGATCATCATCCTGGCAGTGACCAACCAAAGAGTGTTCCACCACTGACCCTTGCATGAGGACTGGAGAGAGCATGGGGTCAGAGTGAGCCTGGGGCAAAGGTAGAAGCTCTGTTTCTAGAGGGCAAGCAGCCACAAGAGGAAGAGGAAGGGTGGGTGGGCTACATACTTCAAGGGACATCTCATGGCAGAAACCAAGAGCCTGGGAGAACCAGAACAAGAGGAACCAAGGATGGGAGGATGCCCTCAGATCAGCTGAGAGAAGGGGGAATCTATGTCAGGATTGTGGCATAAAGACCAGCTCATCCAAGGGCAAGTGGTCACACATACCCTTTGTCCTTCAGCTTCTGCCCTCCCCTCAGCTCTGCTCATGCCCTCTGTAGGCACGCCAACATCTGCAGGACCTGAAAGATGGCTCTGCAGGCTCTCCACATCTCTGAAAAGCCACTTCCAGCACCTCCAGCAGCTTCACCAATGCACCGAGCTCCCTGAGTAGGCCATCTGCATGCCCACACAGACATCCCCCAGTGCCTACACCCTCACTCCCAAACTCCCCTGTCCAGAACCTGTCTCTTCAGCTGCAGACTCCAGCACCATGCTGTGATGATGGAGCCCAGAAGCACTGGACCAGCTATGGGAGTACACACAAGCTGTTGTGGGCTCCAAGGGGCAAAGCATCATCCTAAAGCACTGGAAAACAGTGATGTATGCTGCAATACCTCACTAAGCCATTCAGTAAGCAAGGCAATGTTTGTAGGCAAAGGAATATCTACTGTCAGAGCACCTATTATTTCTACTCATATTTATTATGCCAAGACTGCTACAATCTCAACATGGGGTGATACTGATATCTGCTTGAACTGGAGGCTAATACATGGTGAAGAAGATATAGAAGACTAGAGGTGGGTCAGTGAAAGCTCTTCTCTCTTCCTGCCACCCCTGCCTTGTGCATCTCCTCAGACAACCTTGGCCACAGCACCTTCAGGGGACTATGCAGCCAAGCCAGCTTTGAAGGATGGACACCAAGGCAGACGGTCACTTGGTGTCACCTCAACAGAAAGGGGTGGAATTATGTCAGTTGGTACGAGCCAAGAATACAGGGACATAAACCTGGGTGGATGAATGATGCTACACAATGGCTGTGGTCAGCCTGTGCACCCCAGGTCCTGCTTGTGGGGCAGGCTACAGCCTTGGAGGACATGGGAGGGGAAAATGGGTGTCTCTAGGTCTTTCCCACTGGGTTGTTCGGACTATACACCAGGATAGGTAATGGCCAAGGGAGGTGTGAAGTCTGTCCCCTTCTCCCTCGTGGACACAGCTTTTCCTGGTCGTGGCCACCAATCAGCGCCTGTCTTTTCCATAAGGCACTGCAGTATCACATGGGTCCTGCCACAACCAGCAGCTCTGTTCCTTGTAAACCCAACGTCACCAGACAATTAGGCCTGAATGATTCAAAGTTCATTTGTTCTTCCTGGTGGAGAACCTGGGGCTGGTTCCTCTTCAGCATTTGGATGGTTTCCACTCATCCTGCCCACATACACATCAGTATGAAGGAAGAAGACTTGGACCTGTTCCTACTGGGCAATGAGAAGGGGTAGAAAAAGATCCAACAGCAGCACATTTTTAGAGAGCAAGGAAGAAGCAGAGCCTGGATGCTGGAGAAGGGAGAACTGTCAACTCAGATCTCACCACCAGGCAGAAGACTAAAAGGAAAAGAAAAGCCTAGAAAACAAGTGTTACCAACAGCATTCTCAGAGAAGGACATCAATCCCCTTCAAGCTCCTTCAGGCACCATGGGATCTCACTCTGCTTTGCTCCTCATTAAAGGTTTGTCATTACTGTGTTATTTTTAATACACACTTAGAGGAAAAGGCTCACACACGCACCACACGTGCACACATGAGGGGAAATCATTGCCAAAATATACACTATAGACAGAAGAGTCTGTTCACACTATATATATGTACAGAGTCTCTGGGTGCAGTTTGGCAGTGCGCAGCCGGGCTGGGGCTGAGCATGGGGTGGGATGGAACACGTGGAAACCCCTCAGGGCTTCACACACTTTCCCTTCTTCTCCCGCCGCTGCAGTTTCCGAAGGCGGCGTGTCCAGGCATCCCTCCACTGGATGACAAGGCTGTTCTTGTCGGCCATCAGTCCTGGCCGGTCAGTGGAGTTTTCACTGATCCCCATGACCAGGTACTTTTTGCTGATCTGGATCTTGGGGCACTTGCAGGACAGGTCTTTCAGGTGGATCCACAAGAAGTTGTCACCACGCTTGACCCGCTCATCACGGCACTTGTAGACAGAGAGGATGTTGATGGTGAACTTGGCCCAATTGGCCACCGTCTCCATTTCGAGGATGTTCACCTGGACCACTGAGGGAAAAGTGCAGGAGACACGGTGGTGCTTTGCCTTGCTTTCCAAAGGAAGTTCTGGTGACGGGAACTGCCCATCACCAGCAGCCCCACCTCCCTCATGTATTGCACCCTTTGGGGGGCTGATCTGGGGACCTCTCTCCATTCTGGGTGCTCCTCCCATGCCCTGGAACACTTGCATCTCTCCCACCCACAGTCAGCCTGTGGCCAGCCCCCTATAACAAAGCCCAGCCTGGTCCAGTGAGAGAGGAGGTCCTTACCATAGTCCTTCTTGCAGTACTTCTTCATGTTAATCTTGTAGTTGCCCTTGGCTGGCTTGCAGTAGGAGTCACAGTCTGAGGAGGAAGAAGAGAGGGTTGAGCATGGAGATACCTGAAGGACATGGGGTCCTGTACCACCACAAGAGAAGAGAGTGGAGTGGATGGCAGCTCACAGGGGCTGGGGACACAAACCCCAGCAAAAACACTGGCATCACATCAGCCAGGAAAAGAAATCAAGCGGCTTTGGGCCGATCCAGCAGACTGTGTCACCTCCTGTGCTGATGGTATCCTGCAAGAGAAGTCAGCAAAGGGGTAGTGGAGGGAGCCCGGGGACTCTCCTCTGGGATGCAAAAGGGGATGGGTAGGAGAAATGTAGGTGAGCTAATGAAGGCCACCATGGAGAGCAGGTAGGGGCCATGACCAAGGAGAGTCAACCAGAATGGCAGTGGCCCTGGAAACCCAAGCAACATGGAAAGAGTGGACTCAGCATCAACCCCACCATCAGCAACACAGGGAGGAGGCCCAAAGGACCATCTGATCCCAGACCAAGGGAGTTGTGATCCTCAGCACTCAGGGGCCAGAGTGGTGGGAAGCATCCTCATGGGGCAGCCCCTCCAGAGACCTGCACCTTGCAGTGGCCCAGAAGTAGGGAAGGGGACTTGGGCCATGGGAAGCTGGCAGCTGAGGAACATGGCTCTGCTCTGCTACTGCTCCTCCTGCCCAAGCATCCCCTACTCAGATGGCCTGGGGAGGCCACCATGCTGTCCACACCATAGCACGCTCTCCCTGCAGTCCCAGCTTCAGGCAAGGCTCACGTCCTAAAGGAGGCTCTTTTCTGTGCATTTCTAAAGACCCCAGATTTGCATCTCAAGCAGAGGGAGGGCAGGGAATGCCTCTTTCCTTCTCCCCAAAGGCTTTGATCCCAACAATTGCCTGAAGCAGCCCTGTTCTCCTTTCTTTCTCCCTGCCATCTTCCTTTGAACATCTCAATTTGTCTCTTTCCAAATGGCAGGGTTGGTTTTTTTTGTTTTCTAAGCCCATCTTTCTTCTTTTCTCTCCCTCTCGCAGGTTCTCTCTGGCTTGGCCCCACATCCCAGGACAGAGCCAGCAGTCTCTGAAGTTGTCTTTGTTTGCAGGTTGCCACAGCGATTACTGGGGACAGAGGCGAGGGTTTGGGGGAATAACAGCGCCCTGTGCCAAGGGGAGGAGGAGAAAAGAGGGAAGAAAACAGGAGCACAGGCTCTGCCTCTCTCCTTTCTGCCTGGCTCTCCTTTATCTGGGACTCTGTGCTGCCTGTCCCAAACTTATCCTTGAGAAAACAGTGCAGCAAAAACTAATCCTTGGAAGAGGGGGATAAGCCCCAGTTCCCAGCTCAGCCCCTCTGCCCTGGCTGGCAGAGGTGCCCCAGCCCTGCTGCATCCCCCAGGACTGCAGTGGCAGCTGTGGAGCCAGTGTGGGGCCTCCCCATGCTGGGGGACTGCTGGGTGCACTGAAATGCTCAGCTGTGGCACTAAAGGTGCCCCCATCTGCTGCACCCCTGGGATCTGCCTCAGCCTCATCCTGGACACTGCCGTATCCCCCAGGATATGCTACAAGACCCATCCTGGACCCCACTGCATCCTGAGACATGCTACAAGCCTGTCCCTGACACCCTGCTCCATCCTTTCCTGCTAGAAGAAAGGGATTCTAAAAGGAAGCTCCCACCTTGTTTTGTGGCTTGCTGAGTAGGATGGATAACATTTTCCTCTCCATGCAGAGTGATGGAAGCTGTGAGGGGCTTTTTACAAGGGCCTGTAGGAATAGGACAAGGGGGAAAGGCTTTAACCTGACAGAGGGGAGACTGAGAAGAGCTCTTAGGCAGAAGTTCTCCCCTGTGAGAGTGGTGAGGCACTGGTACAGGCTGCCCAGAGAAGCTGTGGATGCCCCATCCGTGGCAGTGTTCAAGGCCAGGTTGGATGGGGCTTGGAGCAACCTGGTCTAGCGGAAGGTGTGGAAGCTGGAAGGTGTTCCTTTCCGTGGCAGGGGTTTGGAACTGGATGAGCTTTAAGGTCCCTTCCAACCCAAACCGATCTGGGATTCTGTGATTCTATGATACCCTGCACACAGGCAACCCCACTGCTGCTGGTGGGGAGCTGGCACATGGGAAGGATGGATGGATGGATGGATGGATGGATGGATGGATGGATGGACGGATGGACAGACAAAGCAGGATGATGCTTCATGCACATGGGAGGAGGTGGCCGGTGACCAGCAAGCCACCGGCCAGTGCAGGCATCCCTGGTCTGTGGGGCACGTGTGCAAGTGGCAGTGAGTTTGCTTTGCACATCTGGTTTACTTCTCCTCACCTTGGAAAAAAAAAAAAAGAAAGAGGAATATTTTGTTTTAAGAGAGATGTAACTTAATTAGGTGTTATGGCTGCAAATCTTTTACTGCTGACTTTGAATTCCTTTAAAGCCCTGTTTTGCACGCCACGGTTTTTGTTAATTCTGCTAACAGGGAATGGGATTTTTTAGGGTTTGGTTTTTTTTTTTTTTTTTATTCCACTAAGTGGAAAATATTTTAAGATAATAACAGTAAAAATTACAAGAAGTGGACCTAGGATGTTTCAGCTTTGAGACGGTTGGCCACTTGGGCAGAGGGATCAAAGGCAGACCTCAAAGGCTTCGGAGGGTGGGAAAGGCAGGAGAAAGCTGAGAAGAGCAAAGTCAGCAAAAAGCCCGGACGCACCCAGGGACAGGACCCTGTGAGGAGGAGGATGCAGAGAGGGGGGAAGCCCAACACCTGAGCACTACAGCCCCGAACAATGTCCCCCTGTTCCAGCAGCCCAGCACCTGCTGCCAGCAGCAGGGAGGGATGTGGGGAAATGGAGGCTGCCTGGGTTGGGAGGACTGTGGGGATTGACAGGCTGAGTGTCCTCCTGGGGAGTGCCCTGCTCATGGGGGGGCCTGGAGGACCTGCATCACGAGAAGAAGCCAGAGGGGCATCGGGAAGGAGCAGGCAGGGTGCAGGCAGGGTGCACCGCTGTGGCTACCCCTGCCCGCAGCACTAGCACACTGGAGACTGAGAAACGGAGGCGGAGTTGGGCAAGGCAGCAACACCCACCCCGTCTCTGATCCCTACCGGCCAAGGGAGCAGCAGGACGCCAAGAGGATCCCCTGCTCGCCTGATGCAGGCTCTGGGCAGAGGTGAGCAACTTCGCATTGAAGATACTCCAGCTATAAGACAGAAACCTTAACACAACAAAGCCACAGATAAAACTAGAGCGGTTTAAGGCAGACCTACCCCACTAAAACAAAGTAAACACCCGGGTCTCCAGTGAGTGCCATTTGCTTTTATGTAGCTGAAAAGATTAGACATCACTCAAAGACTGTTCCTATTTATAAAGCACTGGAGATGAGTCACCTTGATTAACTCTGCTCCATGCGTCGCTCCCTCTTTACAACAAAACCATCCGAATCCCCTTTCCCTCCCCCCATTTCTTTAATTTTCCCAAAGCCTGGTGCTCCCAACTCCCTCCCTTGTGGCAGGCAGGGCACGCAGGAGCAGAGGAGGTGGTCTGCTCTGTTCCAGCAGTGTTACCATCCTAAGCAGCTCAGCTCTTACAGTAGTCCTATTTCACAAGATGTGCAGCGCTGCCACTCTCCGCATCAATACATGTGGCCTGCATGTGTACGGGGCCAGCACTGTTCTGCAAGGAGCTGAGCTACCAGCTTCCTTCTGTGCCCCTCTGTCCCCTCATGCTTTAATCCTGCTGTAGGTCCATATGTTCCATGCCCCTTGTGCCCATCCATTCCCCTCCTACAGCCACTGAGTACATGTATGTGCCACAGGCACCATGCTGGAAAACATGCCCAAAATGATGGAAAGCAGGTCCCAGGCACACAATAGCCTGGGTAGGGCCTGCTGGCATTTTCCACTCCCAAGGCAAGGTGGCTGCAGGAAGGAGAGCTGGGGAGAAGGATGTGCACAGTGCATTGGCTCTCCAAGGAGGGATTAGGCTCCCTCTGGGATAGATGTACTCCAAACTTCAAGAAGAGAGGGCTCTGAGGAGACCTTAGAGCAGCTTCCAGTGACTAAAGGAGCTACAAAAAAAAACCTGGAGAGGGGCTTTGGACAAGGGCCAGTATGGACAGGACAAGAGGGAATGGCTTTAACCTGACAGAGGGGAAACTGAGATGAGATCTTAGGCAGTTCTTCCTAAGGTGAGGGTGCTGAGCACTGGCACAGGCTGCCCACAGAAGCTGTGGCTCTCCCGTTCCTGTCAGTGTTCAAGGCCAGGTTGGACAGAGCTTGGAACAACCTCCTCTAGTGGAAGGTGTCCCTGCCCGTGGCAGGGGTTTGGAACTGGATGAGCTTTAAGGTGCTTTCCAACACAAACCAGTCTGGGGTTTCATGATTCTATGAAATGAGGCATGGGGTAGCTCCTCAGTACATATGGGTGTAGAGAACTGGAGGTGCCCCTGCTCTCTTCCCAGGACCATGTGCCATAGGATGGAGTGAAGGATGGCACAACATGTCTATTCCCCCACATTAGCATGTGGAAGATGATCAAGATACTGGGAACAGCAGGGTAAAGGGCAACCTGAGGAGGGAAGTGGCTGCCTCTTTCCCTAGCTTCTCCCTCTTGTCCTGGCTTGGGATCTTTACAGTGGTATGGCTAGGAACAGCCATGCTTCAGTGCCAACAGGACTGCAGAAGGAGAGGAGGGAAGAGCAAAGCTTGCAGCCTGCTGCTGAAGCTGTCTCTCCTTTGCTGGGTGACAGCAGCAGTGACACTGATCCTTCCATGGTCCTATCACTCTGTGCAGCCAGGACAAGCAGCTCACACCCAAACACTTCACTTCTCCAGACCTGTACCCACTCATCTCCCAGGGTAGACCTAGCAGCCCATGCCCTGGCACAGGGGGCTCCTGAGCCTGCCCTCCCCAGCACTGCTCAGAGAGCCAGAGCCCTCAGAGGCAGAGAGCATAGAGGAGAAACGTCTGGCACTGGCAATAACAAAAGGAGAGTAATAGAAAGCCACCTCAGAAGCACCCACACCACAACCCTGGCCATAACCTGCTGAGGGGTGGTGAGGCCCTGAGGGCTATATCCCTTTCCTCCCTGGAGGGGATGGAGAAACTCTTTCCCCAAGGCCCTGTCAAGCTCTGTTGGTTCCTTTCCAGAAATACACAGGATTTCAAATATCAGCCATCACTTTTTTTTTCATTAATCGTTTTGTCCATGGGTTTGGCAGGCCTCAGTCCTTCTCGCTTGTGTGCCAGGTAGAGGGGAGATGGAATGGGATGTCTCTGGGCAGGGCTGGGGCCATAGGCTCAGCCTGGGATGTGAAGCACTTACCCGCAGGCGCCTCTGTGCTGGTGACCAGGGAGGTGGGGTTGATAGCAGGGATCTCTGGAAGAGAAAAGGAGAGATCTCTTAAGGAAAGGGGTCCCCAGTTCTGGTGGTGACACTTGGGCAAAAGCCTCCTGCAAGCAGGGTGCAGAGGGGATTTTTGGGTCTTCTCCAGCAGCTCTCTAAGAAAGGAAATGGCCATTAATAGGCCCAGAGATGCCCAAACTGAGCTGAGTGAACTGGGACAGGCTGAGATACTGCATGTCCCATGAGCCCTAAGGCACTGCTGCAAAGGACATGTGCTCTGGGGAAGAATGCTTCTTGGATGTTCAGCTCATATGAATTCAGTTTGGGCACTGGATGGATGCTTGGCTGATCTGAGTATACTCCATCAAGGCTGCACAGCACAGGGGTAAGTGTGGGCACAGACAACACTTTATCAGGACTCCCTGAGACAAAACCTGGGGGAAATTCTGTCTGAACCCTAAATCTGGGGAATAAAAGTGGGAGAGGAGCCAGTCCTGCCTGCCCTTCCCCACTGCCACCACTCCAGCTGTGCTCAGGGCAGGAAGTTGTTCCTCTGCCACTTGTGACAAAGTCATAATCACTGCAACAATAACATGGTTTTATGCTGACCACAGGATCTGGCCTTGCTCCAGCCCTGACCATGCTCAGGGTTCAGCAGGGTAAGGGGTGCACCTTGCTGCAGCTGAAGATGTGACCCAGCAAAGCTGTTTCAGCCATCTGGAAGCACTAACCCAAAGGGTCTTTTCAGAGCCTTCTGTGCTGGGGGATGTGACGCACAGGTGCCACCAGAAGGTGACCCAACCATCCTAACTTGACCACCTCCTGGAGAACATCCATAAAGGTGGACATGCTCTCATCTCAGCCTCCCACCCACCACAAACTGCACACACATGTGTTGGGGACCAAGAGGCAGTCAGTGGAGCCAGCTCAAGGGCCACGGGTGCCGGTGGGGGTACTCACTGATGCAGGGGGCCACTGGTGAGCGGCTCTGCTGGTAGCCCTTAGCACAGCGGTTGCAGGTGAGGCCGGTCACGCCGTCCTTGCATGGGCACTGCCCCGTCGTCTGGTTGCAGGTCTTGCCGGCTGCGCCAACAGGGTGGCAGTCACAAGCTGGGTGACAGGGAGAGAGAAGAGGTTTCATCAAAGGTGATGCACAATACAGACCTCAAACTGGACCAAATGTGTTTCCACTGGAGAGATGAGGAGGAGGTTGGCCAGCACACTAGTGGAAAGGAGCTGCCAGGGCTGGCACAATCAAGACTTGTGGGTCCAGACTATGGTCCCATGTATGCAGTGAGCAGCATGGGCAGGAGGGCAAGCCGTCAGAGTACAGCTTCACTGACTGGGATGCTCAGGATGAGTTCCTGGAAACCCCGGTGGTCACACAGGCACATGCAGACACCAGCTCCCATTTAACATCCAGACAACAGGAGAACAGTTTGTTCCTGCCCACTGCTCTGGGGACAGAATGTTGTGCACACAGGCAAGAGGAGGGATTTCCGCAGGCAGACCTTTCCTGTGTAACCTTTTCCTATGCAACCAAAAGGCCCATATGGGGCTGTGCAAACCCTGGTTCACAGCCAGCTTCTAACTAGGGCCACTGCAGGAACAAAAAGTAGACAGATACATGCCCAGGTCTGCTCTTCCCCCACCTCAATCCCAGGGCAATGCTCCTGCTGCAGCAGTACAAAGCATTTTTGCCACTTGCTCCTCCACCTCTGAGCTTTTCAGTCAATGGATCTGAACCAACACTGAGCTTTCACACAAAGTTTGGCCTTGCCTTGGTTTTAGGATTGTCTGAAGTGAGTCTTCTCTAAGCTTCCAAAGCTCATGAGCCTTAATGTTCATCTTGGCTCTTGGAGACCATGACCAAAGGATGCCTCCATTGCCTTTCTATGCAGCCTCCAAGGGACAAGCCACACCCAAGGTGGGTGAAAGTTGGGTCTTAACCCTCAGAACAGACCCGAAGTTGTTCTCCATCACTGGATCATGGACCTACTGAGGGCCGTCTACAGGGAGGGATGCAAAAAGGAGATGTTCACTCAGGAGCATCTTCCTGCCTGGGGCTGGGCTGGATATGAGCTGAAAGAGGTTATCTTGGCCCCCATCAGTGTAAGAAAGAGTTGAACGTGATTCCAAAGAAAAACAAACAAACAAACAAACAAAACCAACACCCCCTCACTTTCCCCCACAGCCCCCCCAAGGTTATCATGTCCCTAATGTTCACCAGATGGGGCTGGGGGGAGCACCATGGCACAGCTCCTTCAGGCCCCCTCCTGCACGGCCAGAAACCAGAGCAAGCAGCCTCTAATGGGGACCAGATGCTCCACCCTTATCAGATCTTGGCTGGGACTGGAAGCGGACGTCTTTCTGACAGGGATATTTTGGGGACTCAGCTGTGATAACAAATGGCAGTGAGAAATGGAACCTTGGCATGATGCAGGGCCATAGGAAACATGGAGGCTTTCTTGGGCACCAGTGCTGGATTCTTGGTGTGAAGTTTAAGGAAGGACATAAATCTCAGCACAATCAGGATCCAATTTATCTAAGCAGATCTCTCTTCATGAGGTAGCATAAACCTTCCAGTGACTGCTGATGTTTTACCTGGATCAGCCACTAAGACAGCTTTGCTCAGCGTAGCTCCACAGCAGATATGCTTTTGGGAGATGAACTTGGTCTCTGCCAGACCAAACTAGCCCCTTGCCCTGCCATGGTGGGATTTCCCACAGTCCCAAGGAAGTCTTTCCCACTTGGATGGGAAGAGGATCCCAGGCAGCACCAATGCTTCCCTGACCAGTCGCACATCCCAGCATGGCCACATCCCACCACTCTGCCTCAGCATTTCCATCTCTCCTCATCCTGAAGTGACCGACAGTGGCAGTTGGCTCAGAGATGAAGGCACCAGGAGCATAGCTCCAGCTCCATCCCCAGCTCTACCTCCACAGCTCCATCCTCAGCTGCAGCTCCATCTCCATCCCTATCCCCATCCTCATCTCCATTCCTATCTCCATCCTCATCTCCACTCCCAGCAATGTGTCTGCTGTGCACACATTGAGCCCTGCTCTTCACAGCCCTGCTTGGTGCCAGGATCTGACCCACAGAGCTTGAATAGTGGATTAAGTCACAAGCTTCAAGCTTAACTCATTGAGCTGTGCTTGCCAGCAAGCACGTCTTGCACCTAATATCGAGCATATTTTTGCATCTTAAGGCATAGCTGCTACTGATTCCCCAGTTTTCATTGCAGAAAGCTCAGGGTTTACAGCTTTGTTTACAGGGATTAATACACAGCCATTCTTCATTTGACTTTGCAATTAGCATCACTGAATTAATCCTGCACGTTGTTCTGCTTTTTCCATCCTCCCAGCTTTTCTATCTCATAGCGTTCAGTGGTGACACCAGCACAGGAAGGCCCTTCTGGGAAGGAAGAGAGCTTGCCTTGGTGGCTGAGAGCTCCATTCTGGTGCCAGCAGGAGACACGGGCTTGTGCAATATTTCTGTGCCTGTTTCAAAGATCTTTCATCCCAGGCAGAGATGAACCACGGATGGATGGTTCAGTAATGTGCACTGGGGTTTGTTAAATAAAACAACACAGCTCCTGGACACTGGGCTGGTTCTTCACCTCCTGAATATGAACTGAGCTTCATCCCTAGAACCTGCAGCACCTCTGTTTACTAGGATGCTCAGCTTCTGTCCTGGACCAGCACTGTGGTATATGCAAACATCCTCGTTCAAAGCCACACTCTTCAGTTCCCAGCAGCTTACTCCACAATTGCTTTCAACATCTGCTGTGATGAGCCACGCTTTTCCTTTTCTTTCTGTTTTCTTGCAGAAGCATAGATACCTGAGCTGTAGGTACATGGTACATCTTTGGAAAAAACAAACCCAAACTCTCTAGTCACAGAACCTCAGATCGGTTCAGAATGGGAGCAACGTTAAAGCTCATCCAGTTCCAGCTCCATCCATGGGCAGGGACACCTTCCACTAGACCAGGTTGCTCCAAGCCCCATCCAACCTGGCCTTGAACACTGCCAGGGAT
>JASSUY010016329.1:0-14939 GCA_032466535.1 Forpus xanthops | reverse complement strand
CCATTTTCCCCGGGACTGGGGAAGAAAGAGGGGGGGGGTGCACAGAACTGTTTGAGGGGCCTCAAACTACGACAAACTGGTAGCTCTACAGACATTCTACCTTATAAATTACAACACAGTATCCATGTCTCCAAATACGATATGGTCCAGATGACCTACATGAAACAAACTCTAAATTGTAGTTTAATATTGTCTGAAGACATCGACTTGAGTTTTCCTGGGTTAAACTTGGACTGTTCTGTGTAATGTAGCAGGACACTTCCAAGAGAAACATAGACATGGTCAAACACTATAAGCCATGAAGCAATAATAGATCACAGGGAAAGACAAAGGCATCACTTTTTCTAGGTAATTGCAGTGTTGCATATTTGTCAAGTCATATGCCCAGAAGTCTCAATGACCTGTTACTTCAAATTATATTTTTCTCCAAATCACTTTACCTTACACAGAAATCATGACATATTTTTTGTCATTTATCTCTTTACAGAAAAAATCAGCACTAATTCTTATGAAGAAATAAAATGCAAGCTCCTTTACTCCAGGCCAAGACACCCAGATCTCAACCTATTCCTAGAAATTGAGTCACTTGTTTGCAATAAATTCTCCTAGACTTCTTTTTTTCTCTTCCCTTTTCTCATATAATTTTCAAAGTATGAGTTAAAAGAGTTTAATAAATCTAAAGTACAAAAAGGCTTATAATGAACCTGTCAAGGGGCTTGCTTGTAATTTACCTGAAAGGATACTATTTCCTGAGAATGTGATTCTGTCTTCATATAATTCTTCCTGAGATGTTCATTGCAGAACCCTGAAAATTGATGCTGACAATTTTGAGTAACATCCACTGTAGTTGCTGTCCTAAAATGCTGGCTGAAATGCCTCAGAGTAAAGACCAGGCATAAATCAACTTCATCTTGCAAATAGAAGTGTTGTGGGATTTTTTTCTGAAATAATTATTTTTTTTCTGAAATGACTGAACCTAGCAATTTATAAACTTATCTTTCTACTTGTTAACCTGCTTTTAACACAGTTTAACTACTACTGGTCAGGTCAATGCTATCAGCCTTTAACTGGTTTTGTTGGGATATTCATCATGATAGTAGCATCGGTGTTAAGAACTGAGTTGAACAAATACTATATTTCACAATTCATTTTACATAGCTATTCAGCTGGTGTATGAATCAAAAATTATTCTTCATTATCTCTTCCAGCGTGACACTTTGTCCAGCACACTTTGTTCAGAGACTTTCTAAGATTAAGGCTGGTGTTTCTCTCCCTAATGGCCTCTGTAGGGAGTAAGATTATGGGGAAATGATCAGATCTAGTGTGGCGGTCCTTACATTTTGTAAATTTTCATTCATAGTCAGCAAGAATTGGGGCTGTTCAACCTGGAGAAGAGAAGGCTGTGCAGAGACCTCATAGCAGCCTTCCAGTATCTGAAGGGGGCCTATATTGATGCTGGGGAGGGACTCTTCATGAGTGAGTGTACTGAGAGCACAAGGGGTAACGGGTTCAAAGTTAAAGAGTGGAAGTTTAGATGGGATCTGAGGAAGAAATTCTTTACTGTGATGGTGGTGAGGCAGTGGAATGGGTTGTCCAGGGAAGTTGTGAATACACCATCGCTGGCGGTGTTCAAGACTGGGTTGTACAGCGCTTTGAGTGACATGGTTTAGTGTGAGGTGTCCCTGCCCAGGGGAGGGGGGTTGGAACTAGATGATCTTAAGGTCCTTTCCAAGCATAACTATTCTATGATTCTATGCTTCTATGATCATAGACAGGCAGAGTACTTGCATGAACATGGACAGCACCATCCTGTTCCCTTCTCTGTCTAGCCATGGCAGACGTAAACTGGTGAATACACATATGTGCATATGTACAAGATGGATCCCTCCAGGAGCTTGGCTTACTCAAACTAGCCAGTTTATGGCTCCTGGACCACAGCCTCCTCAGCTGTGCTTGAATCAAGGCATACAGAGCCCTACCCCACTGTGTGGTGTAGACTGCTGTGCATATACACACACACGTACCCACCTAGACCTGATGGGGACTTCCCCGTAGGTTTCACAGCCAGCCCACCTCTGCTCTCAGACCTAGAAACACAGAAGTGCTATCACATGTGGAGAGATGAGCTTTGTCATATAACCTGAAACTTTGTATCATGCAAATATTCCTTCAAACAGGTGATAACATGAAAATAACAATTTTTTTTTTTTGGTGTTTTCTCTCAGAATGAAGCACCAAAGAAGAATCCTGAAGAAAGATGTGGGAGGAAATAATAAAGTGCTGTTGAAAATACAGAAGTTTTAAAAAACAGTTAACATAATATGTGCACAGTGCATCTGAGTGTTACAATAGTTTATGCAAATCTGCGCCAGTTATCAAGTTCCTGACAGGTTTTAAATATGAGATTAGTTTAACAGCATTGCTTTGTATCATTGCATTTTTTTTTGCTATTTTTTCAGCTATTTTTATAAACTTGGAGGTAAAATGCCTGTCAATTTCATTTACTTAATATTTTTATCTTAATTATGTCATAGAAATAACTGGTTTGTTTCTATAGTGCATTTTCTTTAGAGTTTTGAATAAGGAGTTAATAGTTTGATTAGCAAGTGTCAGGCCATACCCAATTACCCAATTCAAACCCTAATTTCTCCTCAAAGTGAGAATTTCGGTTTGGTTCTTTCCACTTTGTATCACCATTGATTATTGAAGCTACTAAATTATTGCAATAATTTTCAGAGAAGATATTATGCAAGTTGCAGCTTTTCTTTTCATCTTTGTAAGATGGTCTTTCTTTGAATGTTCCCACATCTGCTAACTGTAGCATTCCTAAGAGTCAAAAGCATGACATCTGATTTATGTCAGATAGTGTTTCAGCTGAAGAGAGCTAAATCTTGCAGTATCATTCTGTCTTCTTATTGCTTTCTTAGAAATTCAAGTGTCTTCTGTAGAAGAATATTCTTTCACTATAATACAGGATAAACTCTCATCAGTTGCTTGTCATTAATTAAAGGTTTATTTTTTTTATCAAGCCTGAGTGACATGTAATATTTAAATTGTACTGAGTGTTCCAGAGCATCCAATTTTACATTTAATTTACCTTGTATGTAAGTGGATCTGAAAAGATAGAACTTCATGCATTTGACTCACATTTAAGGATAAGTAAGAGACAGCTTGCCATAGAGAAAACATGTATATGTATTAGGCCTGTGTGATCACAATGTGCAAAGCTTGCTGGAACACTCAGCAGGGGCTTCTACTAAGGTCTCTGCTTCCTGATAGATGATCCTTCACCTAAAGATTTGCTGCTCCTTGCAAACATGTCACAAAGGCTGAAAACCAGAGTGTAAAAAACTTAGCAATTTTTTGGGGGGCTGCATGTCTAACAGGTTGATATTTTTCAAAATTTTACTGAAAATGGTTCAGTCATTTCAGAGAACAATATGATATATTTAGATGATATAGTTATATAACATTGATACCTATTAAACTTAAAAGTCACTACTTAGCAAATATTAAAAAAGGACCCCTGAAGCTTTGAAGGACAATGAAGGGTAGGAGTGTCTCATGGGGACTTTATCTAGGAATATCTTTCACATACTTGCTTTACCTCAGGAAATCCCTGAAAAGCTGACTGCTAGAAATATAGGAAATAAGGAGGACTATTTTAATAAGCCTGTTTGGTTTACTTTTTCTACATAAGCAATACTGGCTATTATACAAAAGCTACAGGAATGAGATAAGGATTGATTGGATTTTGTTAGGGTATTCATTTGTTAAGCTTTGTTAGGGTTTTCCTCATCTGGCCCATGGCTGGGACCTGGATCCTGAGTCTTGCTTGGCTGGCAGGAGCATGGTAAGACTGCACTCCACCAACGAAGGGAAGGGCATGTTCCTACCACCTGCAGCCACCTATTAACTACTCTTGTCCAGCTTTTAGGACAAAATGTATTTGAAGAGATAGGAAAGAAACATTTGTGTTCAGCAGAGCTTAATTCTGACCTGAAAATGTTCTTCTCCAAATCCTGCTTTTCTGATCAAGTGCTATGAAATTTTATCAGATATCTGTAAAATTACCTATGAGAAAAGCACTGCTTTTGGTCCTGTTATTATTCTGGTCACCATAAAAACCACTTGAAATCAAGTACCTTATTAGGCCAAGCAGCAATATTTTGCATAGAGCAAAAGGTTATGGCATTGCTAATAACCTGTTAAGTATTAATGCAATATTAGAAAATGAAAACTTTTCTCAGTGTGAGTTTTTAGAAAAAGCCTAGGAAATTGCACACAAATTGCTAATACTGTAACATTAAGTACTCAGTATTTAAGAAATGCAAGATCTAATCTCCTGTGTAATCTTAATACAGATGCTTAGTTCATAGACATCTTGATTCAGTCTTAATTATATGACTGAAATAGTCTGTTCACCCAGGGTTTAATTCTTTGCACTGGCAGGATTATGTTTAGTTAGTGAACAGCTGTTCAATATTTTGTTTTAGCCTTGTGCAGTGTGCTGTTCCATACTGCATTTACTGAAATTCTCAATCCCTTTGTGAAGTCAGTTATTTATTATGTCCAGGGTTTTATGTAGCACTCATCATTACAGAGTACTTAAGTACTTCACATTTATTTATTTTCACGACACCTCTGTGAGATGAAAGGATAGTATTTATTATCTCATTGCTACAGATGGGGACAGATAATTTAAGACAAAGGCATCTACTTTTTTCTGAAGACCTGACAGACACTTTGCCCATCATCTCTCTAAGTACTTCTTATTTTTATAGCACTTTAAACATTCAAAGCATACCACCACTGACTTCAGTTCAGAGTTCCAGGCATTTTTATGGTATTTAAGCCAGGAATTTAGAAATCATACATCTTTTTCTGTGATAGAAAACATTTTAAATAGATTTCTCAGAAACGTAAAGAATCCCATGAAAGTATCTGGAAAATAATCTAGTTTCTTATGGCAAGATACCTTAACAAATATAACTTGCAATAAACTGCTTCTCACTTATTACAAGAGGTCACTAAAAAATGTCCTTTCATGACATAGATCTACATTTGTCTTGAGAGAATTTGATTCTGCACAGTGTATAAAACATTTTCCCTCACCATGTCAGGAGGAAAAGGAGAGAGAAATGAGGTTAAATTATAGCTGTAGAAACAATTTTAATCCCTGAATTTCAGTATTTGGGTGTTCACATAGGTGCTTAAAACCTTGTATTTTGATTATTTTATTTGAAATTCTGTCTATCATATATAATCATATTTTATATATCACTAGGTCTAGAAATGTGCAGGTAGATATTTTAAGTGGAAACAAAAAGAACCAGTTTAACACTGGAAAAACGAACTTATTTCATTATAGATGAGATCATGTTATCCAATCTATGAAAGATTTAAAGGTTAAAAGGCATATTCGCCTCCTTAGAAACAACTCACAGGGGATACTGCTACATGGATTCAGTACATGAATTTTAAATTAAGGATTTTTCCAGTGAGCCCACCTGCCTGCTTGGAGATGGAAAATTGGAAGCAGGATTACAATCATCTGTGAAAGAAGCAAGGGGACCATCACTGCTCCCAAATGCTCAGGAAAATTTTGTGATGAAAGGCAACCTTGTGGAGGTAATTTGACTCTCTTGTATTTGGATCATATAATCCAGATCTGGCCACCCCTCAAAAACCTTGCTGAACAAATCAGTAGATAAACTATTACATAAACTACACCACCACTGCACCACATACATCACCTGCCCCAGACCCTTGGCTCCTTAGATAAGGAATACATTCACACCATTCTCCCTGCCAACTATTGTCTTGCTGTAGTCTGACAAGAGGAAGGAGTATCTTGGGAAAGGTTACTCAAATAATGTTATTGCAGTCTTGGGAGATATATGTAAATACATTCTTTCTTGGGACAAAACTTACTCTCCACTGTGTCAACCTGGGAGACGAAAGGAGGGCAGCCAAGGTCACAAAGGTACAAGGGATAATAAAAGAAGAAAACAGATACAAGTTTTGGAGGGAGGAGGCAAAGATGTCAGAGAATAAAGTAAAGCAATAGTAAGGACAAAATCTTTGGCAGTTCTTTCAAAGTACTTTAACATTACTTAATATCTTCCTAAGGTGATTTAAAAACACACAGAAGACAAATGGAGAACAGAAAAGTGGTATTGTGAAGATTTAAAGTTCTTATCCAAGTGATAGGCCAAATTTATGTAGCCTGTATAGAAATTTCCTACTGCTGATTTTGCAATTCTATATGTATGCCGACAAAGTAAGCATTTTTTTGTCTCCAGTTATCAGGAATGAATGTTCTTCTGCAGAAACAGAGACATAAAGATAGAAGTCATTTGCATATCTCACTAAAACCATCTTTATTTTATTTGTGACAGCTTGGAAGTTCATGTTTTTGCGACTGATCTCACATCCTTGTTCTACTAGGAGGCAGAAAAGAAGACAACTTACAAGAATTGCATTTAAGCACACCATTGCTTGCATGAATCATCACACCAAGATGGGGAAGATGTTGCTGTAGATCAGAGTGGCAAAGATGCCCTTCAAGTCTACTTGAGCATGTTTCCGCTAAGTGCCACCACTCAGGCCAAATAAAAACTCATGACACTTTTAATAACTTAATAGTACATGAAAAACTTGGCTTAAGTTATGACCAACACTGAATGAAATCTTGTTGAAAGATTAAAAAGAATGCTTCATTTTCTCACTGATGATTATTAAAAATCATAAAAGCATATAATTTGCTGACTGATCCAATGGTTGGATAAAGGACTTGGTATACATAGTCTACACAGAATAAAGGCTTTCACCTCCTTACATCTAAAGCCAGATACTATACTCCAAGCACTGCCTGAAAGTGTTTGAATTCTGTCCAGAATTTTCTCCTCATTTTGTGAGACAGGACAGGGAACATTATGCTTACAGACCTTTCAAAGAAAGTATCATGCTTCTTGATTTCATTTGCTTGAGGCTTAAAAGATAACTGAACAAACAAAAGAAATATCAGGGGATGCAAAATGCCAGTTAATTTTAGAAATGTATGATAAGAAATCGGGAAACAGGTTTACATCAGCCAAAAGAATCCCCAAATAAAGGTTAAATGGGATTACCTGATATAAAAAGCAAGTTTACAAGTGTGACCAGCAGTAAATTGTAACAATGATTAAATGAGGGTATAACAATCAAAATGTAATAAAACCTCAGTACCATGTTTTATTCCTTCTGAGTCTAACAAGTAGATGAGTAACTGCTACACATGTGGCAGCAGATGACTATATCATGATGTTCATCTATCAGAATCACATTATCAGGAGCTCATATCTAATATATATATATATATCTCAGTAACAGATATGGATAGTGTCTCACCTTAGAATGTAATCTGAGTTATAGTTGGTTTTACTGTAGAACTATGCAGTCCATTTCAAGAAAAATAAAGTTATCATAGATCTACTCCTGCAGAAGTACAAAAATGTCCTGAGAGATGATATTATCCACAGGAACAAAAGTATTGGAGAATAAATAAAGTTATCAGCTCTGTTCCTATCATAGCGCTTGTGTTATCCATTAAATTAAGTGGCAGAAATTTTCATGCACTAAAGCTTGATGCAACACCAGGGCTGCAAGTCTTACAGGGCTTGATAGCACTAATTCTTTCATGTCATAAGTTGCAATCTTGTCTTCACATTCAGAGTATATACCAAAGTCCTCTTGCTTTGTTTTGTTTGTTTTTTTTTTAACAAATGCAGATCTCATTTAGACATACATCTTACCCTCCTAAAATTTTGTAATTTTGTCTTTCTTCTTCATTTCTGCATTAGCAGTTTTGAGTTAGGAGACTCTAAAATCATCTGACACAGCTCACACTTTTATGAGGAAGTGCAATTCATTTTATGCATTCCAAACTTTCATTAGATGTACTAGAGTAGGCGGCTTTGTTTCTTTAAAAAACACACCATATGAGTAAATATATATTTTGCCTACTAGATTTTGTCATGATTTTCTTTCTGTATCTTTCTAGACCCCTTCTTATTCAATTTCTTTTAAAAACTATTAAAAAATAATTTGCTTTTTTACATGACATTAGAAAACTTCAGACAGATAAACATTCATAGTTAAATATTTACTGATAATGCTGACAATATAGCCAGCAGCACTTCAAGTGAATGAATGTTGCAGTAATGTTGTAATTGTAATATCAAAATTGGTAAAATATTGCTGGTACTTAAAGTTTAGTTTGTAATGAAGTGTGTTGAGACCTACTCCATTTCTTGAAAGATGAGTGCCATAAATAACCATCCTGGCTTAAGATGAAATTAAAAGAGATTTTGCTACCATAAATATTGTGCAAATTTGCAAAGATGAAATTCTTCTAGGTAGAGAAAGGATAAGATGCCAGCACATTCAGGAATAATACAGTGCTGTTCATGGATTTTATAGGATGTAGAAAAATGGTTCTGTTGCACTCCAGTTAGTTTTTTTCTTGTAGTTCTTTACAGACCCCCCAAAAGATTTAAATTTGGATATTTTAATCTCCATAGTTTTATTTGTATGTGTGTCACTTTCACTTGTGCTGCCAAAATACAATAATGGTATTTTATTCACCTTTTCACAAGTGTATATGACTACAGAAAGTGTATTATATGATGAATATGTCCTAATGTATTTGATATGATAACATGGTCCTATATCCTTTCTCTATATATATCCCGTGGTCCCACACCTCTGTGTTTTTCATGGGTCCAGAGAAGACACTTATTTTGATGGAACTGCATGCAAACCAAATATTAGGCTATGTTGCAACATCTGTGTCTCAACAAACTCCTGGCACTAACAAACTAAAAAAGTATGACATTTCTTGATGAATTGCAGGCATTGCATTTTCAGAGAACTGTTATCATTGCATTTTGGAAAACACATTCATTTTCAAAAATTGCTTAATATTTTCTGAAGACTTTCCTAATCCTAATTAATATAAAATTAATTACTTTGAAACCAGCCATGTCAAAGATGTTAAAGAAAACCCGATACTGTCTGTAATCAAGAAAACATAAAAAGGTAGAAATAGTCTAGCTTGAAATTGAAGTAAAAAACAGTAAGAACTTCAAAAGTGGTCTTTTTTATTGACTACTCAGTAATTATTTTTTTATTTTGAGGACTAGTAGTTTTATGGCATCTTAGCGAATAACTCCCTTGTGCCCCTTTGTAAGAAATACATATACACATATACTTTGATATCTATGAACCTTTTCTTTAGTAGATGGATAAAATGAGACCCATGTCCCAACTTTAAAATATATCTGTGAAATTAACTGTTCAACTTGTGAAATTTTTATAAAAAATATATTCACTATGCAACTTGTCACAAAAGTTGATCCTTGACCTCCAGAACGTCTGTTTTAAATGTAGTTTTCTTGAAGAGTATCTGTATTAATGGTATCATCAGATAGTAGTGATCTGAAGGCAATATATGCTTCAAACCTTTTAGGAATACTTCAAATTTTACATTACAAAGACTGTAATTGACATTTTCATTACCTAGCTGAATGGAAACTAGGTTGTCTTTCAGCCTCCAACATTTTTTAATTTCATTAATATTCTTACCTTGTCTTTCTCTTATTTCTTTTTATTGAGAAATTCTAAATATAGTAGGATCATTAAAAATCACCCTAGCAAAGAGATGAATAAGAAGCATTTACTGAAATCAGATAGACCATTTTATATTGCATATATGTATTCATTGTTCATTCAATTATTTTCTTTTCCTTTTTTGTAGCTATTTATAGCTAGTTTGAGAATGACAGACACTACTGTGACTTGCTACATCTCAGCTGATAAAAGCCAGAGATAAGAATAAATTATTAAATAGATAGTTAATATTCATTGAAGAAAAATAATCATACTTAGAAATATGATGGTATCAGATTTAAATAAGCTAACATCCAAGGATTCACTCAACCAACAAAACTGTAAATAAGTGCCTTATTCGTCAATGTTTTGCCCTTTCTAATGGAGCTGAACAAGTTGCAAGTGAATCAGAATTAAGCGGCTTTAATGAGCACCTTATAAACATGTGCTGGTAAAGAAGATCACAACTGGTGCTGCCAGGTGGGTGGTAATAGGGCACTACTATGAAAGGCACAGAGGCACCCATCTGTCAGCCTGACCCAGTCTCAAGGGAGACATGTTGCCTACCAGGGGTTCGGATCAGGGATGCTGCAGAGAGGCTGCCTGCTCTAGTAAGTACCATTGACTATTACCCACTTCTAGTGATCCATGTGGGGGCTAGTGATATAGACAGCACAAGCCATGAGAGCATTAAGGACTACAGAGCCCTGGGAGAGGTGGTTAGGGGCTCTGGAGCTCAGATAGTCTTTTCATCAATTCTCCAAGATAAAGGGGGGGGGGCCTTAAAAAGGCTAGGAGGATTAATAAATGGTTAGAAGGGTGGTGCCATAGTCAGGGTTTTGGGTATCTAGAACATGGTACTCAATTCAGTAGACAAGATCCACTGGAGGCTGGTGAATCTGGTCTGACAACAATGGGAAAGAGCTGCTTTGGTAGGAGGCTTGCCAGGCTGCTCCAAAAAGATTTAAACTAGATGTGTTGGGGGAGGGTGGCATCATTCCATCCCAGCATTCCCAGTCAGTTGCCAGCACTTATAGTAATTGCTCGAAGCAATGCAGAGGTATTCCAGCTGCTCCAGATAATGAACAGGCTTCATTTGGAGCTCTGCTCAGAAGCCTCTATACAAATGGCCCATAGCATGGGGAACAAAAAAGAGGAATTAGAGATGTGTGCATGTCTATGCGGATATGATGTCATAGGTATCACAGAAAGGTGGTGGGGTGGTTCCTATGACTTGGAATGGAAGGTTGCAAGCTCTGTAGAAAAGGCAGGCCTGGCAGATGGGGAGGAGGAGTTGCTATTTATGTTAGGAATAGGTTGAAGAGTATGGAACTCTGTCTGGGGACAGGTGAACAGTCAACAGAGATTTCATGGTTCAGGGTTAAAGGGAGAACAGTGATGGGAGACATTACTGTAGGGATCTGTTACAAACTGCCAGATCAAGAGGACTCTGTGGATGAAGCTCTCTATAGACAAATAGTAACAGCCTCATGCTCACAGGCTGCTGTCCTCATGGGGGACTTCAACCACCCTGATATCTGTTGGAGGGACAGTATGGCCCAGAACAAGCAATACAGGAGATTCCTCGATTGTGTAGAAAAGGGAAATACAGATCCCATTTTCAAGAAGGAAAAAATGGATGATCCAGTAAATTACAGACCAGTCAGTCTCATCTCTGTGCCTGGCAAAATCTTGGAGCAGATTCTGCTGAGGGGAATGCTAAGACACATGAAAAACAACAAGGTGGTTGGTGACAGCCAGCATGGCTTCATAAAGGGGAAATTCTACCTGACCAATTTGGTCACCTCCTATGATGAGGCTATGGAACTGATGGACAGGGGTAAAGCAGCTGACATCCTCTACCTGTACTTGTGCAAGGCATTTGACACTGACTCGCATGACATCCATGTCTCTAAGTTGGAGAGACATCAGTTTGATAGGTGGACCACTCGGTGGTTAAAAAACTGCCTGGATAGCAACACACAAAGAGCTGTGCCCAATGGCTCAATGTCCAGCTGGGACCAGTAACAACTAGTGTCACTCAGGGATTGATGTTGGGACCTATCTTGCTCAACATCTTTGTCAGTGACATGGACAATGGGGTTGAGAGTGTCCTCAGCAAATTTGCTGATGACACCAAGCTGTGTGGTTTGGTTGATATGCTGGAGGGAAGGAATGCCATCCAGAAAGACCTTGATAGGCTTGTGATGTGGGCTGATGCCAACCTGATAAATTTTAACCGTGACAAGTGCAAGGTCCTAAAGCTGGGTGGGAGCAGTCCCAAACACAGCTGCAGGTTGGGCAGAGAAGAGATTCAGAGCAGTCCTAGGGAGAAGGATTTGGGGGTGCTGGTCGATGAGAAAATGGACATGAGCTGGCACTGTGAGCTTGCAGCCCAGAAAGCCAAACATATCCTGGGCTGCATCAAAAGGAGAGTGACCAGCAGGTTGAGGGAGATGATCCTGCCCCTCTACTCTGTTCTTGTGAGACCTCACTTGGAGTACTGTGTGCAGTTCTGATGTTCTCAATACAAAAAGGACATGGAACGGTTGGAACAAGTCCAAAGGAGGGCCACGAGAATGATCATGGGACTGGAGCACCTCCTGTATGAAGACAGGATGGTAAAGTTGGGGCTCTTCATCCTGGAGAAGAGAAGGCTGCATCCAGACCTCATAGCAGCCTTCCAGTATCTGAAGGGTGCCTATAGGGGTACCGGGAGGGACTCTTCATTAGGGACTGTAGTGAGAGGAGAAGGGGTAACGGATTCAAATTTAAACCAGGGAAATTTAGATTGGATCTGAGGAAGAAATTCTTTACTGTAAGGGTGGTGTAGCACTGGAATGGGTTGCCCAAGGAAGTTGTGAATGCCTGGCAGTGTTCAAGACCAGGTCAGATAGAGCCTTGGGTTACATGATTTAGTGCGAGGTGTCCCTGCCCCTGGCAGGGGGGTTGGAACAAGATGATCTTAATGTCCTTTCCAACCCTAACTATTTTATGATTCTATGATTCTATTACACATTCATGTTAGTTATTGCATAAAGAACAGCACAAAAGTGTATCCACTCTGAAATATTTTAATTGTTTAGAAATTTCCAAATTAGAGAGTTAACTCCTTTCTACACTGAAATTCCCTTTTACATGTACTAACAGACTGAATAGAATGTATTAGAATATCATACCATATCAATCATATCATATCATACCTATAAGAAATACTTAAACAGTGACACAACTTCCTGAGAACCTGTGAAGTCTTCAATGGTAAGACCTGGCATCTGTGATCTTTTTTCAGAGGTACATATGAACACTATGCATACTGTTGGTCATAATATAGGAGGGCATTCTCAGAGGATAGTGAACCCATTGCATACAACGTCTTGCATGACCTGGAAAGTATACACACACTGTAGCTGGGACTGTGCTCACAGTCTCAAAGCTTGAATAACTTCAAGTTTTATCATCTGGACAGCCTCAGGGCATAAACATACTAGAAGAGTAGTCAAGGGTATGCACTTCATCAGAGGCACAGTTTGCTCTTTGCCTCTAGACAGAAAGAAAGGCAGCTCTGAGATGGGAGTGTGATGAAACATAGTCAGCAGTTGGCATGGAAGTAAAGCCTGCTCAGTGCCAAAAATATTTCTGTCATTAATAATACACGTCAGTGTTGTGTGCATATATCAATGCCCTGAAAAATTCTACTGTCAACCAGTGTTGACAAATAGAAAACATACACAATATTTTCAGAAACAATATTTTAAGCCATTTTAATGTTTGCATATTAATCATGTGTAGGAAATTACAAGCAAGTGTTGCGTTAACCAATGATTTGGCTTACGATTTTTAATGCTTTGGTACATTTGAGTTAAGTCTGGCTACATATATTGGTAACATCTGATTTTCAAGTTACAGACTCAGAAAATGGAATGTAGCCCTGCACATAGCATGTGTTTTCAAAGGAAGGTTTCAGAATTACAAGATTAGCAAACAAGTGAGAACAAATATGAGATTGCCAAAAGATATAATGTTCATTATTACGCCCCTAGACAACCTCCAAAAAAGTAACATGTCCCACATTAAAACATCATTATTGATTTTTAGCATTAATATTTTAAATATGTTCCCTGAAAGATCTCTCAGTTAAATGGCTTTCATACTAATACGTGTCCTGATTAAGTGGAGTATCTATCTGAATTTCCGTCTCTTTTATGATCCTATCGCTGTAATAATTCAGCTGCAGCTCAGCATTAAGAAGGGGCATCAGGCATGAAACTCTTATTTCTCTCTCTGTTGATAATAGAACTGACTTTTTTCCCTGGAAGATTTAATAATTTTTACACGTTCATTTGTGTGCACAGCTTGGTACTACGCAGACACCTTGCTGTAAAATTTAAATCAATTGCAGATGGAACCAGAAAAACGTTCTCCAATTTATAGCTGTCTTATATACTCAAATGTTTACATTAAAATGTTTGATATTGCTTTAATTATTTGCAAAAAGTAACAGTAACTGTGCCATAGAGGCAGAGAGAAGAACATGCTTTAACATTCCATAATATTGTCATGCATTTTGTTGATATCATAAGGTTTAAAACAGATGAGGTCAAATACTACCCGCAGCTGAGCAAATGAAACAGTGAGAAGAAGAATCCTTACAAGCTGCATTTTAGTCATACATGAATTAGAAGGCCTACTCATTGGTTAGATTTCACAAGGGCTAAAAAGATTAGGAACCCCAGATGCAACACAAAGTTTTACTGATACAGGTGGGCCTGAATTGATACATTAAATTAAAAAAATTATAAATCCCCTCACACAATCAAAATAGAATTTCATAGTTATTAAAGTGCCACAGGTTGCAAGACTTTTCTGCACACCTTCTGGGTTGCACTGAGCTAGACATCTAGACTATCTGTAACACAAATACTGTTAACTTATAGAGTTGATGATACCTCCAAAAAGTAGAATGATTGGTAGCAGAAATTCTTATTGCTGAATCAATAAAACTTAGAATGTGCCATTTCAGTTCAAAAATATATTCCTTCTTAATCTCTATGCTCAATTAACTTCTAAATTAAAGAAAATGAAGATTTCTAAAACTGCTACTAGGCATAAAATTAAGTTTCGTTTATTTTCATGTTTTCTATTCAGTTTTACTGGTGAAGAAGCTAAGTTGGAATTCTGTTTCAATGGACTGTGAGTGTTTAATTTTTGAGCAGGTGTCATGGGTTCAGCAGCAGCAGTCATTTTTCTTTAAGCAGTAGCTGGTGTAGCACTGTGTTTTGGATTTT
>JASSUY010016328.1:0-17455 GCA_032466535.1 Forpus xanthops | reverse complement strand
GTGTGCAGTTCTGGTGTCCTCAACATAAAAAGGACATGGAACTTTTGGAACAAGTGCAGAGGAGGGCCACGAGGATGGTCAGGGGACTGGAGCACCTCCCGTATGAAGATAGGATGAAAAATTTGGGGCTGTTCAGCCTGGAGAAGAGAAGGCTGCGTGGAGACCTCATAGCACCCTTCCAATATCTGAAGGGGGCCTATAGGGATGCTGGGGATGGACTCTTCATTAGGGACTGTAGTGACAGAGCAAAGGTTAATGAGTTAAAACTTAAGCAGGGGAAGTTGTGAATGCTCCACTGCTGGCTGTCTTCAAGGCTGTGTTGGACATAGCCTTGGGTGGCATGGCTTAGTGAGAGGTGTTCCTGCCCATGGCAGGGGATTTGGAACTAGATGATCTTAAAGTCCTTTCCAGTCCTAACTGTTCTATGATTCTATGAACTATTTTGAGACAAAAATGTAAAACAAAGGATTACTACTAATTACATAATTTATTTCTACTACTAATGCTTATATAGTAATGGAGTGTATTACTTCATTAAAACCTGAATGTAAATCTTCTGCGGTTAGTCAGATACATTTCTAAACTCCAGACAAACAGTAATTGAATCTATAGACATCACACTGACATAAACCTAAATTTAGGATTAAGAACACACTTATTTTAAAGTAATTAGGAGTTCTGCATTTTTCTTCACCAAGCCCATTCTAAGTGCAGTTCTCTGCATATCCCATAAACATTTAAACATCCCCAGTAAGAAAATTAGTAAGAAATCATAATTTACCTCCACCAAAACTGCAACTTCAGTAAAAATCCTGAAGAGAGAATCTATCCAAGATTAATTTGCAGTTAGTAAGGTTCCTGAACTCACAAAAAGTCTTACCTGTGCGGAGTTCTACTGGGTTAGGAGACTGAGTTATTCACATTCATTGCTGCACAACTAAATTTGAAATTCTGAAACAACAGACAAATTCAACTTTTTATCCTTTGTATTACTACCAACTACTTCATTCTCTGGATCAGCTTCTGCTTTATTACATATATATACACTCCTATACAGAAGGGCATTAAAGCTGTTGAAGCATTTAGAGAACAAGTTACAGAATGGCTGTTGAACCATCTAGAGAATGGTTGAGGTTGGAAGGGACCATCAGTAGTCATTTAGTCCAACTTCCTGCTCAAGCAGGGTCATGTAGAACTCATTGCTCAGGATCGTATACAGACAGATCTTTAATATCTTCAGGGAAGGAGACTTCACAGCCTCCCTGGGCAACCTATTCCAATGCTGAACCACCCTCACAGTAAACGCATTCTTCCTTATGTTCAGGTGGAGCTTTATTACCACCCTTGAGAATTGAAGCAAAGCCATTGTGACTCTCCTACACAAGATAGTACTATTTCTAGAGCTGACTAAAACTGTCTGTTCTGACAGGCATACAAAATATTTTCATTTTTCAAAGTTTAATTCTTTAGCTTTTCAGCAGCCAATTATTTATACTGGTGTATTAAATCACCTGCCATTCTGCTGCACATGCCTGGTTAAACCCCTCAAGTTGTCCTAAAGCCCCCAATCTAGTTAGGTTGAGTAACCTGAATAATGTCACTGTAAATTTTACCACACAAATACTTGTACTGTTATTCTGAGAAATGAAATAAGTATTTGCCTAATTTCAAGCTGAAATCCATCAAAAACCTGATACCAGTTTTACTACGGACTTTTAAACCCATCACTGAGATTGGTGACCCTGCATGAGTACAAGACTGTCATTTTTTCAGTCAGATGTTTGGAGATACAAGTCTGGAGAACTTGCATCTGGCCTATAGGTGGGGATAGAGTTTTTAACCCTTCTCTGATGGTAACGGTTTCTTCTAAAACTCAAAATATACCAATTATTTTTCTATGCTCACAATTTTTATCATATATATAAAAAAAAATCTGATAGAAAAACCTTTTCTAAAAACACCACAGTTGGACTTCACAAACATGTATATATGTTTAATAAGGGTTTTTTGTAGCCATTATTTTATCCCAAGTACTATTTACATCTCTTGATTCCATATATTTTGATCAAATCTACAATAAAATGACTGCCAGGCTACTCATTTCTAAATTTTTTTCAAAATTCTGCAAGTAGACATTTTAAATATTTTCATTTGCATTTCCATATTAACCAATACAGCCTTAGGTTTTTCTCTATATTAAAAAATACCTTCCATTAAAACATTTCTTCCTCTACAATGCACCATGACTCAAGAAAACAGTTAACTTCACAGTATTGTATATATTTTCCTTTTCTCCCTCTGGTTGACCAAAGAAGCCATCCACTGCTTGGAAATATCTTGACAGTGGGCAAGTACTTCTTTTAGACTGTTTTATCACTTCAACTATCTAAGCTAGGAATTTGACTCTTGTAATTTCTACTGTACATATTTTCTGCTGTAATTTATGCCATAAAAAAAAAAAAAAACAAACAAAACAAAAACCCAAGCAAGCACTACAACTAAAATTAAAACTCTGAAGTATTCATATTTGCCCCAAGTAATTAAACTTTGCTTGTGAGATTATAACATTAAAGTGCCATTTATGAACAAACTTAGGATTTAACTTACTTTAACTTTGCTTTAACATGTTATTAAATTCTCCATTTCATCCAATCCCTGTCTAAAGGTTAGTTTAACTGCTTTAGATTTTAGTACTTTTCTTATCATTACTTGGTATAAAATTCTTTGGATATAAATATAGCTGTTTCAAGTATCTGATCCAAATTGTTCTGCCTGTAGAGTTGACTGTCAGGTACCACATGACTGTATTGATTTTTGTTGAGATTCTACAGTGTTTCGGGAACATCTATTATAGCAAGGCTCTTCCTATAATATTTCTTTTAATTGATTTCTTCTTCTAGGTAGCACTAAAAAACTGGTAAGCAATTTTAATTCTGCAAATTATATGCAAATTATAATACATTTTCTTAAAAAGTACTGTCCACTGTCACCTTCAATCAGCAATTACTTATGTTTTGAGGATATTTCAGCTTAAATAAGGAATATGTTTGGAATAAAGTACTGGTAAAAAGTACCATAGACATAAAATTGTTAAAGCTTTGTTATCTGGTGCAAGGACCACCGGCTTAATTTAATGTTTTAACAGAGGATATAAATATAAAATCCTGATTCTAATTATGTGGGTTTTGCAGCAGCAAAGTGCTGTTTAAAGGAAAGCTTGCAATGAACATGTATATTTTCACACCTGTAGAGTTTCCTCTTCTTCATGTATTATGCAAATAAAATATTCCAGCAGCTTAAATCGTACAGTATACCAGTCTCACTGGTGTACTGGTGCTTCCCCTCCATGTAACGGACAAGTGACAGGAGAAAATATGACACCTCTTCTCTCCCCAGAGCAATTATGTTGCAGTTCTGCCCAAAACTATGTAGCTGTATTTTATTTTGATACAAGACTTTCTTCAGTCATAACTGTATTTTGTAAGCCTGTATTTTGCTCTTAGGATAGCAGTACTCTAATGACAAAGGCTGGGTCATATATCTGTCATTATGAACTTCTGACGACATTTCTATTCTCTTTGGACTCCCCATCAAGTTTATCTGCCTTTGCATCTGTGTTGCTAACTACAGATGGTCTCACATTTATGTTTTGTTTGGATTGTACATTCCTTTATTTCTACTTCCGTTAGTGTCTTCATTAAAAAAATAGAAATGACATTGCAACTTACTCTATTTCAAAAGCTAAGTTTTTATCATGTGGAAAGGAGTCTTAACTCCATTTCCAAATTTATTAGTTATGCTTGCAATAAATGCCTCATAGTTTATAACCAGAGTGTTAAAATGCTTCATCAGTAGATGTTTGTTATTTCAAAATGTTATATAAACAGCATCTCAGTCTCAACCACTCATTACTTTGTCACATTTCATCAGCAGCTTCTCTGAACCCTGGGCTACAAGCGGAAATGTCATAACACAGCAAAGACACAGATGCCACTCAATGTCCATGACATCCTTGTATGCCCAGAGGCGTGTGACTTCCCAGTGGCTTCTATCACCACCACTGAACCTACCCTGTTCACTCTGGAGGTGAAGCAGCCACAAGTCCCTAGTAATTTAGACCATCTTGTGTGAACTCAGATCAAATTAATCTTGACTATTCTACTGCAGTAGAGCTCATGGCTAATATCAATTAGAACAAAACACAGCCTATCTTTCAGTTTCTATATGATAGTATACAGCATTCTTTCAGTAGCGTTCCTGCTCCGGATTCCCAGACACCCTAATTTGCCATTTTTATACATGAATAATAATAATGCTCAATGTTTCATAGGGTCCAGAAAAGTTACCACCAATGAATAGAAGATGAGTGTAGGATGTTCAATATCCAATCTCAGCTTTCTATTAGAAGAACTTTACCACAACATATTCATAGTTCCATAAAGTCTTTACCTCCTAGTACACATAAAAGCAGAAGACAGCTGGCTGAAATAATTTCATATACCCTAATGCTATGGATTCCCTTATTTATGTGTTTCTTTTGCTTCTATTTGCTTCACAGGTAAGCCACAGACACATTCTATATATGTAGTTTTAAACCTACTTCTCTCATCTTGCCATTTCAGTGATTTTATTTTTGCTGTTATTTCATAGCTGATCATGGAGATTCCAACCACTCCTTCCAACCTATTCATCCACATATGTAACCCAATCATTACTCAGTCTTCTGTTTATTTCACAGTTCCACATCTTCATTTTGGTACACAAATTTTATCCTGTCTTTACCACATAAAACTTACTCTGGCCTTGTCACACCTTCCCTTATGTTCAAATCGCAGACACTTCATTATTTGACACTTCATCACTCATCTCAAATGAGGCCCCCAGACTAGGAAGGAAGTTGTCAACAGTGAAACCATGCACACTTCTGTTTATTTATAACAAAGCATTTTAAAGCATGTTATCATGTCCGTGCGCTTCCAAAGTCTTCACTGATATTAATCATGTAGAATCATGTATTAATCAGTAGCAAGATTAATATAAATGAAAGTAAGAAGGCAGCAATTTGAAATTTCATCTTAGCAGACTGCTGTCATACAAATTGAATAAAAATAACTTCAGCATTATTTTTCTGAGAGCTTCAATGACAATATTAATTCTTTCCACCACACTTTAAATAACCGTAATGGGAGCACAATTATGTTTCATGAACAGTGATATTTTTTACCCTTAGATATGCCCAGTAGAATAGGAACATCATAGATAATTGCACAAAAGAAAGGCGAGTCACAAATAGATCATATTTTTTGTTGCTTTTGCAAGACCCACCCTCATAGACAAATGCTGTACCTTTCCCTATGTATACACAAGAGCAGCACTGGTGAATTTACGCAAGCAACATATTTCAAGACTGCCAACAGTGAAGCATCATTCAAAACTGCACTGAATAAGCCCACAATGTTATATTATGATGAAACTATTTGACATTCAGCAGTGCGATGCAGTGCATAGTAATTATAATAATGCAGTGTATGGCTGTAGCTTATTATATGCATATGGAAGACACCAATGTCTTTAGGATGCACATTTAACTCAAGGTAGGAGGAGAGAGAGAAACAGACTCATGAAATACAAGTCCTCATCTCAAAGTCTGATGGTATTCTGAGAATCTATATATTCAATGGATACATTCACACGCGCACATTGTTATAGCAGCAGAGAGAACATCTTGAATTAGAATGTAAGCCTTCATTTGTGATATCTTGGGGTTCTGGGTGGAAAAAGGGGAATTTGATTTTAATTTAAAAGAAATATCTATTGACAATATTTCCAGTGGATTTAAGGAAAAAAGCTGAATGAATGTTCCCTTTCCTCCCCAACTCAGAGGATGGACTTCTTACAATTAGTTAGAAGGAAAGTCTTGTAAGAACTACAGGTGGTCTTGGTATAATCTGCTTTACACCATATTGTTTGACTTTTCATTTTTTAATTGTTTGAGATCCAGATTCTTTTCTGTTTGCACAATGGAGAAATTAATTTGAAGAATGGGACAGAAAAATTCTTTAGTTTTAACAGTGCCTCTCACTCGTTATGTTAAACACATAATCTGAGAATATTATACTTATTCCCCTCCAGACTTTGAGTCATTATAGTATTTTCTTCCCTTCTTGCAACTCTACAGTGCACAGCGCAGTCCCAATTTATGATGCGTTGAACAAAACACAACAAAGAAATAAAGAAGGGGTCAATAGAAGCTGTTAGCTATGAACACGTTTCAGGCAATATACAACACCAGCGGTTGAATATTGACCTCAGGGCATAAACTCTATATTGGCATGCCATGCTACAGCACATGAACACATAGTCATCTTTACAACACAGAGCGGAATTTAAGAGACTCACATAATTGCCTGCGAGAAGGTACAGGAGCACTTCCAAATGCTGTGCCCTGTAAATAAAACACATTTTTTTTTTTTTTTGGAGCAAAGGATGTCAGATTAACAGCAGCAGCAAATGAAAAAATGACAAGACATGAGAAAATGAAGGCAGTGAAAAGAAATAGAGACTTTAGATAGAGGAGGTTGTTATTACTGAAGAACTGCAGTTCCTATTTTCAGATAAACCTAAATTATAGTGGAGAACATTCTATGAGTAATCCACCCATCAGTGGACACAATGAACTAAAAAGAGAGAACACAGAGAGAAAGGGAGAAGAGTGGGAAAAAAAAGTATCAGTGTAAGACAGGCTCACACTTGTCAGGAATCAGATTTGATGAAAAGGACAATGTACAGAGCATATATTAAAACAAACTCCTTTACAAAAATAAGAAGGCTCAAATACATCAAGTGTCTTAACCAATACTGTCACTGTTTGAAAGTAAAGTACATTTCAAACAGGTAGGAAAGAGCAAGTGCAATGAAGTTTAGTTTCTGCCACTTCCTCCTCATCTTCTCTCCAAAATCCTTTAACAAGCCCTCACTGGATCAGTTTGATGACAGGTGATAGGAAGCAGCTTTATTAAAACCATGATCAGCATACATAGTATGCTCTTTCAATACTGTGCTTCATCTTTTGTGCATTATGCCAGCAATTACCACACATCTCTGAAATACCAACTGTGCATGTAAAGAAAACCTGAATCAAATGCCAAGCAAGACATACCAGTTGGGATCCGTAGATAAGCCTCTTTCCAATGTGAACCCCTATTCCCATTCTCCTCTCCCTATCCAAATCACCCCAAACCCAGAAAAACAAATAACAGAAAGAGATAAAGAGAATAACCAGTAAAGAGAAAGTGTAGTGCATAAAATTTGAAAAGCAATATTAAAACAAAGTACATTATCTCATTCCGAATCTCTGTAATGAATCAAAGCTTCACTTTTTAAGTCCAAGGCTGCATCTTCCTTCCCCATGTAAAAGGACATACTGGTAATTTGGACTGAATGGTCAAGGATGACTAATTCCAGTACTATTTAGATTGCACTGACTGCCTTGAAAAAAAAACAAAAAAACCCATAATCAAATACCTGAAACTTGTGAGACTTAAGTGGAGCTTGGCTTCCTCTGAAATAATTTTGACTTACACCATCTTTTTGAATTCAAGACTAGGAATTGATTTTTCAGGCATTCAGAACACACCGTGCATTTGTTTTTGAAAACTTTTTCAGAGCTTGTGAAATTCTGTTTTTCCTTACTTAGAAATAGTGAAGTATATATATGTGTATCTAGAAAACCCCATAAAGAAACCATCTTTACACCACATACAAGTTTATTTAAGCAAAATCAGCATAATTAGGATTATTCATCACTTCAGATGCCATTGTTGTGCCACTGAGACTACAGCTTGCAATGCTGGGTAGCTGTGCAGTAGCCATTTGTTTCACTACACCCCAAGCTTGTCACTTTGGGACTAAGTCCTCCCTTCAACTATAGTAAGAGGTCACAGTCACTGCAACAAGTAGCCAAAGGGTCAAGCTGGGGTTGACTTGTGTTGAGGCAGCAAAAAACCCACCAGCTGCCTCCCTTGTTTCCACCGCTACATGTATTGCAGGAAAAGGCAGTAAGCTCTCCTATTTACCAGCAACACAGTGCAAGGAAGCAGTGTACTCAAGGCCCTTTCTTCCAAGGCCCTGCAAGTGCACAGTCCACTAAACTCACAATTATTTGTGCAGTTATTTCAGTACTGCCAAAGCCCACCTTTATCTCCAGATAATTTCTCGAAGTACCCAAAGGACAAGCTGGTTTCTGTACCAAATCTAACTGTATACTTGGCAATTAAACCAGCTCTTCACTGACTACTAAGGCTTTACCACCTACTTTCAGTGCTTTCAGGTCTTTTGGAAACAAAAAAGCTATTTGAAATACTAGGAATACACATAATCATATAAAGCAAATATAGAAGTACTTAAGACCACACATTGCACAAGGGCAATCTTACAGCCTCCCATTCTGCCAACTTCATGCTATTCTGCTTTGCTTAAAGGCAGCTTTCTAGAAAAAAATGAGGTAATGAGGGGTATCTTTTAATAAGGTACCTCCTAAAAGTAGGTTTTCAGCTCATCATTTAAAGACATTGAAATGATTTGTGAAGTTAGACAAAAAACCAAAAAGCACAAGTCAATTAGTCTGACAATGGCTAGCTGAATGTGTAGCAGCTACATTCACACCCAGCTCCATAGTATCAAAAAGAATACATTTAAAACATTTAAATAGCTTCAATTTACACAAATCCATCAACAATAGAATTGGGAATTCAGTTATTCATTGTCAGTTACTATTATCACTAATACATCAATTAAGTAATGTATTTGCAATGATAGAATGCTCCTTTGAAAAACAAGGTGCCAATGAATCTGACTGCATTAATTACTCATGTTTCTGATTTCCAGAGTAGATAGCCTTGGAAGGGGCTTTTATCTTTTAGCCAATTTTCAGACATTCTCTGTGGAATATCCAGGCTCTGCTGGAACATCAAGTAGCTCCACAGTTTCAACTGAACATGTTTCTCTTGCTACTCCCCATCTTCTCTATGTGGTATAACACTTAATCCTAAAGGTGATGCACTGTGATTCCTAGAAGTGCAGAGTGTTACATAAGGATAAAATATTAATATTATTATTAGTAATTCAGAGGCATTGTAGATGATGCTTTATGCTGTAATTACTAAGTTAATGATTTACAAAAGTTAGCATGCTTATGTGAAGCTTTAAAGTGGCTTACCCTCCCCTACCTTCCTGTTGCATAACTTTAACAAAGAGATCACGTACAGAAGAACTTCTCTCAAAATACTGCTCTTAGCATACAGCAAAATTTAAATTTGGATGCACCTTTCAATACTGTTGCACACACTAGGTTCACCACAGGACACTGACGAATGTTAAGTATCTCCATACATTTTATATGTATGTAACTCATTTCCATTTAAAATGTTTTGAAATTCTTTTAGAGTGTACATAAAACATGCTAATGATGGCATCTTCAAAACCTTTATTACATGAATGCACAATGAAGATTCAACATTTCAGGATCATTGTGCAAACATTTTCTTCTTGTTTGATCACTCTGCCTATACCAGGTCAAAACCACTTAAGTTTTTGATGCTAAAATCCCAACAAAGTCCATGCTGTCACAGATGGGAGCAGGGGAAATGTTTTCACTATGACTCTATTTTTTATCTTTCTAAATTATTTCAATTAATTCCAAAGAACTTTTTTGATTTAACATATGTAAACAAATCTCTCCTAATTCATTTAACATGAAACAAATTTAAAAAAAATATATTTCTGATATTACTACACAGGTTATGCTTCTAAAAAATACCAAGTCTAATGAGCTCAGTAAGTTACACTTCAGCAGCAGCCAACTGAAGTGCCAGCTAAGGAAGCAGAAAAAAAAAAGTTGCTGTCTGTGATCAGTGACCTTCTAGAGGGAAGGTTTAAAATGGGTAGTCCCTAAATTTCACCTCTGAATACACACGAGGAGAAAACAGCCATCAGTACCTGAAAAGTCAGGGCTCAGCTGTCAAGAAGGAATCCATCAAGATCCAGAAGCCTCTAAATGTGAAACTCTCAGGATGCCTGATTTATAACACCTGGTCTATTCAGTGGGCCGATGAAGGAAATACAGTTTTTAAGACTACTTTGCACATGAACTCAGTATGATGGAAAAATACATCTTAATTCCAGACTACTTTTTACATCTGTGGCACGAACACCCACACAAGTATTGAGAATTCAGTCTGAAGTGCTTGCTGGCCTGGGAGGGCCAGAGTTCATCATCTAGGACTGAAGTACTAAACCAATCAGCACCTTCTGCCTGTAGATGCAAAACACATTCATTGGAAAGAAAAAAAGAAAAAAAAAAGTTAGCTAAAGTGCTTTCTACAGCTATATTTGTTTAGTATTTACCGCAGCATCAGATGCTGAACTAAGCACTAAACAGCTAGTAAACTGATGCTGAGGATAGATTCCTTAGGAGGCATGTTCCCTTTAAAAGCATGGCAAAGGTTGTTTTTTTCTATACATTCCTGCACCATGCTACAGTCTCATTTTCTCAGAAGGAAAAAATTAGAGGCTTCTATTTTATCTTTTCTGCATCCAGATAATATACCCTCAGCATTCCTCATTGTTAATACAGGAATGCTTGATTACCCAAGACATCTCTAAAGTGAATGTAGATTTTAGGCACCAGACAAGCAGATACACTGTTGCTTTGTTTACATTCCTTCAGTGAGTGATTTATTTCTTTTTACTTAGCTTTCAGAAATGCAATTAGAACATTACAAAACTCAGTTATTTTAGAAAATGCTATCAATTTTTAATCTTTTCAAGGTGAGAGTATGACGGTTTCTATCAGGTGTCACAGTTAAGTATTCACTGGAAGCTCCACTAAACTCCACAATGGAATCTGGCATTTAATTCCCACAGCTGTTTTATTTCTTACATCCTCACAATGAACAAAACCAGTTGCTGTCAATTTTTTAAAGTAATGACCACAAATACTAACCAGCCTTAATATTTATGACTGTATCCATTCTGGGAAAACAGAACCAAGGAAGTCCAAATGAAAAGGGATTGTAATGCAATCTATTTAATGAAGCAAAACATCCAAGTATGTATTTGTCTGCTGTTCAAAAGAGGCCTTTCAGTAAAAATACTTTAGCAATTACATATATTTCCTACATCTCTCTGAACTCTAAAGTTATGAGTTCACCTGTTATTAACTGCATAGAGTGACTGAAGTCTTCTGGGTTCACCTTGAGCAGCTTGGAAGCCTGAGTACTGCAATATATGAAATGATCAAATCAATTCAGCTGTACTGAATGCCCTCTCGGCAGCATAACTGCACAAATATTGCTGTTCTTTTTGTGTCACTTTCTATGAGGAATCTCCACAAAGATGCGTATTGACAACAGACCAATCAATGCTAGAAACAAATAAAAGACAGCTCACCATGCACCAAATGAATGTTTTTCCAATAAATGCCCTCTTTTCTCTTTGAGCACAAACCCACCTATTACATGGTTAAAAAGTCACTAATGAAAAAAAAAAAAAAGGTCAAACACAAAGCAGCCGCAATCAAACAAACCCACAAACAAGAAACCAAAACCACACTGCCCACCCCCGCCTCTTGATTATGGTTTTTAAACAGGCTACTTGTGCAGGCAGTATTTTCCCTAGACAAAATGCATAATACTTTGACATGAACTTTGAAGATTAATATATCCCTTTTCCTCTGATAGAAATTAGACTGATGCCTCAGAATATTTCAGAGCACTTCAGAGAATAAAAAGCAGCCTTAAATGACAGACTATACTGAAGTCTTGGTTATTACCACATAAAAAATATTCAACTGATCTCACAAGAGTTCTGAAAGATAATTCCTGATCAATACTTGATGGCATATTACCACTGATACGTTAAGATTTCCCAGAGACAGAAAAACTTGCTAGATCACTACACTACATTTTCCTGTAAAGACAGAATGTGTTTCTTACATAATTAGAGCAAGTAATAAAATGGTAAGATGTGTTGCGACATAATAGCTTTCACTTGTATCATACAGCACTTCACTGGTTAAGTGCATCAATTAAATGATTCACAGAGTAGCACATTGTCACTCTGAGTTTAATAGTGAGTTCAGTGAAGGCTGCTTTGGATCTACTTTTCCAGCACGTCACTCTTAAATGGTTATAAAAAAATATTTAATTCAGTATAATGACATTAGTATGTCACAGTGCCACCATATTCTAAACGAGGCAGACTTTCACTAGACTTCATGTCCTTTCCCCAAAGTTTCAGGTTTGGTGTGAGAAACTTACTGACTTACAGAAACTTATTAATCAATGGATTTTACTGTGCACTCTCCATCATCTGAGCAGAAACTTCTCAAAAGTCCTTGCACTACTCCAGACCTGTATCTAGCTCTCGAGTATGTAGAATCACAGAACCATAGAATAGTTAGGGTTGGAAAGGACCTTAAGATCATGTACTTCTTATCATGATATGGTCCATGGCCCCCCTGACATAAGTACTGCCTCTTTTAAACTCATTAAGAAATTGGCTTCTAACAGCTGACTTTATCACCAGTCCCCTACTCAACTCTTCACCTTGGTACTGATCTCCCACCACTTATTTTTCCAAATGCATGAGATGCCTGCTGTAGATTTCCTCATTTCTGGCCATGTGAACTCATAGATTTTGTTTTTAAGATTTTTACTGGTTTTGTGGAAAACCTCTTCTTTGTTACACAACCTATTTTTGTGTGAGCTCATTCAATGGGACTGTGTTAGTTATGCCTTGTTTTCTACCTGAAATTCATGTTCTGCCTTTTAGCTTTCATTCCATCTCTTCTTTAAAAAAATTTCCATTTAAACCTAAGTGCTAAGGCCATTTCTACTTATTCAGAAACCATTGATCCTTCAGGCCCATTCCAATAAGTTGAAGAAATGATCATTTAAGTACAGAGAAGTAGAGAGTTTGATACATTGGAAGAATAATCATCTGTATAAGTATAAATGAAAAATGGTAGTCAAAGTAATAGTATTAAAGAGAAAGACCAAAGCTTTAAAGCAAAACTCATGCAGAACAGAAATTCTTTTTTCTTTTAAAAAGATAGGGTTAAACAATATTGAAAAAGCAAAAGCAAATAATCCCCCCAACTACTTTTCACCAGCAATTGTTCACAACTTAATCTTATTAAAACATTATCCAACCTTAATGAAAGCCAGCATTCAGTTTTTACATTCCTTCTGATGAAAAACTGTTTATCATATGTCTTTTTCCTTTATAAATTTCAGATTGCAATGTATTTTGCCCTAAACAAAGAAATGAGAAAAAATACTTTGTTCCTATAGTGGCCTGAAATACCACAAGACTTTCATAAAACTCCAAATATTTAAAGCTATGTGCAACTGAAGATGATAGTACAGCAATCACACATATTTACATTCTTCCTTTCTTTTTTTCTTTTTTTGAAAGCTATGTGTCATGGCTTAAGCTCAGTCAGCCACTCAGCATCTCTCTTACTCCCCCCATTTCCTCCCCCCGGCTCTCAGAGGGATGAGGAGAATCAAAAGAATGCGACTCCCATAGGTTGGGATAAGAACAGTCCAGTAATTAAGGTACAAGACAAAACCACTACTGCTACAACCAATAATAATAATAAGGGAAATAACAAGGGAAGAGAATACAAATGCTCACTACCCGCCGACCCATACCCAGCCTGACCGAGCAGTGATCTAACCCTTCCAGGTAACTGCCCCCAGCTTATATACTGGGCATGACGTGCTGTGGTATGGAATACCTCCTTCACTAGTTTGGGTCAGGTGTCCTGTCTCTGCTTCCTCCCAGCCTCCCCTCCTCCCTGTTAGAGCATGAAACTCAGAAAATCCTTGGTCAGAGTGAACATTATGGCGCAGCAACTAAAAACATTAGTGTTATCAGCTCAGTTCCCAGGCTGAAAGTCAGAACCATAGCACTGCACCAACTACTAAGAAGGAGAAAAAATGACTGTTACTCCTGAACCCAGGACACTATGTCAGGCATGAACAAAATTACTAAAAGAAAACAGCCTCAGGAGCAGATGTGTACTGTGGCTCTGTAGTCTACAATATATTAATATAAATAAATTTCTCCTCCAAATATCTTCCAAACTGAAGTTATAGATCAATAAGGAAGACATATTTCCATCTTAAAGTTATCTGTAAATATTTTACTAGCAGTCTCTTGGCACATTTTTCAACTCGGAATCAACATTTACGTGCACTTTTCAGCAATCTGTTTCCACATATAAGTGAAAGATCCTAAAATACAGTTTCACACCACAGTTTGGATTGCAATCTTATAAGGCCAAACTATAAACACCATGTTAAATCTAGATATAATCAGACAAGACAGTAACAATTTTTCCAGTTGCCTACAGCCCTTATGTGATAGCAATAGAATAGCTGCTTCAAATAGATAATACCACTAATGTTGCTGTAGAGCTAGTGTGCATTTGTTAATTGAATGCCTCCTTACAACTATCTTACTATCAACAACAATCTGCTTAAATTGCTTATGTAGAAATTACTTATAAATTGTGAATCCCTGTATGCCTCAACAGTTGAAATAATATTATTCCATTTAAAACCAAAATTATTTGTAAATTTAATAACAAAAATGAAATGGAAAAATATTAACCCATTCACAGTCATCTCAGTGGCACTACAGATGTTATCTTGCATTCATTGCTTAATCACTTTATGACCTGACTCTTTATCATCTCAGGGGACTGGGCTTAAAAGAACTCAAATTTACCCATCCCTGCCTTTGGGCTTGTACAAGTTGTTTTAAAGCCACCCTACTTTGTTCATTTAAGTCTTTCACGAACTTGTCTTCCAAGTTTCTTGGACACTATTGCCTATGCCATCTTTCATTTATAACTTATTAACTGTACTTACTTCAGTAAAAATATTTCTATTTTAGGGCTTTGCATTGGAAATTCAGACTGAAACTGCTGGGCAGCTTCAGTACTTAGTTAACTTCGACCCCTTCTCTCATTCTTAACACCCCGTGTTCCTGCCTAAAGCTGTCCTGCTATATATGTAAACATAAAGATCCAATTAAAAACAGCAACAAAAAAGGAATTAATTGCATTATACAGCAAGTCAATTTGGCATATATTTTAAGGACAATTAGAAGCCTTCAGTGCAATAAACTGTCACATACATTAGACAATGTGTCACAGACAAAAAAAGCCCCACCATTTAAATTTATTTGATATTGGGAAAATACTTTTTTCTGATACTACATGTATAAGAAAGATGGTGAGATTCTTTAGCAAGGCCTATTTCAATAGGATAAGGGGTAATGGTTTTAAACTAAAAGAGGGGAGATTAAGGCTACACATGAGAGAGAAATTTTTACAAAAAGGATGGTCAAATACTGGCACAGGTTTTGCAGAGACGTGGCGGATGAACCATCCCTGGAGATATTCAAGGCCAGGCTTGATGTGGTTCTGAGCAACACTATCTAGTTGAAGATGACCCTGCCCATTGCAGGATGGTTGGACTAGATAACCTTTGAAGGTCCCTTCCAATCTGAACTATTCTACAATTCTGTCATCATAGAATCAGCACAATTCTGTTTGGAAGAGACCTCAGCTGGTCACTTAGTTCCTGCTCCTACACAAAGCAGGTGTCAACAATGAATTCTAACTTAATCAAACCTAAATTAAAAATTCAATAGAGAAAAGGGCAGAGACCACTGGGTGACTATATTTAGATCAGAATATAACATTGCAGTAAATGCTTGCATGCAGATTAACTGAATGTCTAAGGATTCACATTCCAATATAACTTAGAGTCAGAACCTAATGCTGAAGCACGTTTCTTCCTACCTTTTCAGCTCATATTTACATTAGAGCTCATTTAATTCTGGAAAAAAAAAACCCTCCTATGTTTTCATAAACACAGTATCCATGCTAAAAAGAGATGACAATGAAAAATGAATGAGTGAAATTTAAACTTTTCTTATTATTGCAAACTGCAACCCTATTCACATGCTTAGAATCCACAAACCTGCAACATTTGCTTTGCCACATTAAATAAATACTTTCACAGTTCTGCGCACTATTTCCTGTGATGGTCTCTGAAATATCTCAGAAAAAAAAACCCTAATTTTGATATTTTTAAGGGGCAAAAAGCGATGTTAAGGATAACAGGAAGGGATTCCATAGGTACACTGCAAATAAAAGACAGGCTAGGGACAACGTGGGCCCTCTTCAGACGCTATCAGGAGAACTGGCGACCCTCGATTTGGAGAAGGCTGAGGTTTTTAATTACTTCTTTGAATCTGTCTTCACCGGAAAATGTTCTGACCATACCACCCAAGTCTTGGAAGGCAGACACAGAGACTGTGAGAATGAAGACCCTAGACCCCCTGTAGGAGAGGATCTGGTTCGAGACCATCTTAGGAACCTGAACGTATGCAAGTCCATAGGATCTGATGAAATCCATCTGCGGGTCCTGAAGCAGCTATCAAATGAAGTTATTAAGCCACTGTCCATCATATTCGAAAAATCATGGCAGTCAGGTGAAGTTCCTGAATTTCTTTTTCCCCTGACTGGAAGAAGAGAAATATAACCCCCATTTTCAAGAAGGGGAAAATGGATGAGCCTCACCTCTGTGCCTGGCAAAATCTTGGAGCGGATTGTCCTGGAAGGCATGCTGAGGCACATGAAAAACAAGAAGGTGCTTGGTGACAGCCAGCATGGCTTCACTAAGGGAAAATCCTGCCTGGCCAATCTGGTGGCCTTCTATGATGGGCCTATGGAACTGATGGACAGGGGGAGAGCAGCTGATGTCATCTACCTGGACTTGTGCAAAGCGTTTGACACTGTCTCACAGACATCCTTCTCTCTAAGTAGGAGAGACATCAATTTGACAGGTGGAGTACTTGGTGGATAAAGAGCTGGCTGGATGACCGCGCACAAAAAGTAATGCTTAATGGCTCAATGTCCAGCTGGAGACTAGTAACGAGTGGTGACCCCCAGGGATTGGTGTTGGGATCGGTCTTGTTCAACATCTTTGATGGTGACATGGACAGTGGGATTGAGCGTGCCCTCAGCAAGCTTGCCGATGACACCAAGCTCTGTGATTTGGTTGATATGTTGGAGGGTAGGAATGTCATCCAGAGGGACCTTGACACGCTTGTGAGGTGAGCTGACGCCAACCTCATGGAGTTTAAACATGACAAATGCAAGGTCCTACACCTGGGTCAGAGCAATCCCAGGCACAGCTATAGGTTGGGTAGAGAAGAGATGCAGAGCAGCCTTGCAGAGAAGGACTTGGGGGTGTTGGTCAATGAGAAAATTAACAGGGATCGGCAGTGTGTGTTCACAGGCCAGAAAGCCAACCGTATCCTGGGCTGCATCAAAAGGAGTGTGACCAGCAGAATGAGGGAGGTGATCCTGCCC
>JASSUY010016326.1:0-10365 GCA_032466535.1 Forpus xanthops | reverse complement strand
TAAAGTGGGGGGGAAAAGAAGGTTGGGAGGAGTGAGTGGGCAGGCAGATTGATTTACGCCTCAAACCACGACACTGTAGTACGTTTAATTGCAGCCTTTCGTTATGCAAGGAAAAGAGACAGAAGAGAAGAAATATGGATATTGGCTGTCTTCCAGATTTGATGTTTGAAGAAGAAGCCTAAATAAAAAAAAAACTTTTAGACAACTTCTCTATATATCATTTGCATATCACTGCATAAGTGATAAATAAAAATATAAGTGCCTAAGCAATTATTTTATTATTTTCTCTAGCTACCATGAGTTTTGGAATTGGCTTTTTCCTCCAAAAAAAAAAAAGCCTTTATAAATTTTAACTTTACAATTGTTTCTTAGTATAATATTATTAGTAGAACATGACTACTAAAATCTGAACAGTGTTATGATGACCTCAAAATTTTTCCAAGTTTTATTTTGAAAAATTGTAAAGTACTGGAATATGTAGTAATTTATAAGTATTTATTTCAGTCTTCTTTTAGGATGGGTGAACATTATAGGCAAAGATGCTCTATCACTGTTTAAGAGAACTTGGTATTTTTCTTCTTATGAAATTTTATGGAAGATACATTTTTCTTTTTTTTCTTTCATGGCAGAAAACTGTTAGCATCCCATATTTTAATTTTAAAAGTCCTTCTGATTTTATAGGTCATGTTTATGAGGTCTTACTTGTCCTAAGACATGACCCAAGAAAAAAAGATAGTTAGTGTGAACATTCCATAGTTCCAAGGAAGTAAAAAAAGCTGAACAAGAGCTCAGCTGGGAGTTTCCTTGTCTGAACAGAGGGGAAAAGTTTTCATAGGCAGGTCTTAGCAAAGGTAATAGATTGAGAATATTTTCCGTTTATGTAGATTTACAGCTATATTTTCAGTTTCTATTTCAAGTTTCCTCCAAATGGAATTGGAAATTGCCCAGATATTAATAACACTTCTAATATAAAACAGAAAATTCAACTTCAGCATTACTACTACTTTCCCTAAAGTAACTCAATTATACTTATGTATTACATGATATAATACATCAGTCTAAGAGCATAATGACGTAATAAAAGCTGAGAAAAAAGAAACCTGAAGGAATTTATTAAAATAGTATTTACAAGAGATGAAGAGAGACTTACAGTAAAATTTTAAGCCTCAGTCTCAGAGTTTCTTCTATGTACCCCTATCACAGTAGGGGCATTGAGACTTAAGATCTATAAGTGTGAAATCCTGGTATGGAGGCCAGGATGTTACATATATGTTACATGCTACATATAATCAGTGAATAGTATCAGGAGTATACAAACAATTCCTTAACATCTATGAACCAGCAATTCTAAACGCACTCGTACAGATATTAACATTGAAGTGTTGATGCCATACACCTGCTATTTTCCAGTTCCTTCAGGCCAAAATCCTACTGACACCTCTCAGCATGAGTCTGATGTGCTTTGAATGTGACCAATTAATTTTGCAAAAGAAAAGCATCTCTGCAGGGTGTATGTCTCCAACTTGCATTTATTTCATGCTGAATATACAGTACACTGTATCTGTAGAAACAATTTGTTCATAAAATACCATATAAAAGTATGAGAACCAGGGTGAGAGAATCGGATATAAACCTAAACTTACATCTAGCATTTTGTGCTTATAATTTTTCTTTTGGGCTGTCTTTTGAATGCTTAAGAATCAGCACAACCGCACATACAGCAACTCTCATTCCCAGGAGCAAGCAGCCAAATCTTAAAATGAGTTGAAATAATGGACTGGACTTAGGTGGAACTTTCCTTTTCCAAACCCAAGATAATGATTTGGATGGGGGGGAGGAGGGGGGAAGAAAACAAACAAACCTATTTAACTAGTAGATAAGGAGGAGATGGGAACAGAGGTTTTCCATTTCACAGATTGCATTCTAGCTCACTGTAGCCACAAGGGAATGGTAAGCAAGCTTTCATCATTGTAAGCTAATGGTGTACTGGGGACTTCCTTGCAAAAGAAGGCTCATGGTTATTAATGTCTTATGTAATAACATGGCTCTGTATATCTGGAAGTGGCAAACAGAGGAAAGTCTAGACTCTACTGCATACTTCTACACTGTTACTCTATGTTGCTCACTGACACCTTGTAAAACTGTGCCTAAAGAAGCCCTTGAGCCTCAGGGCTTCCTGTTGACTGACTAAGCCTCTATTTTCCAGTTATTGGTTTACAGAAAACCTTGTCCTCCATCACTATAATGATTAGAGTGTCTATTCATTACAATGTCTATTAATATCTGTTGCAGTGTCTCTCTTCAGTTTTGCAGAAAAAGAGACATTTCCTACCAAGGACTCATCGAGTGCAACATACTTTTCCTGCTCTTAGCCAGGATCAGATACTTAAAGAAGTTCAAGTTTTACATGAAGAAATTCTACAGTTTTTCATTTTTTGCTTTTAATATGCTTTCTATGGTTGATGCTGTAAATATTGCTCAAGAAATGTTGGGCTTTTTTCCTTTCACTTTTAGGCATCTAACACCAATTGTATCTTGTTATAGTGTGACCCATAGGTTAATTAGGCAATTTTATTAATAAGTGTTTCTATTTATAATTTTTTAGTTTACTGCCAACCTACACATATAGTTAGTCAAGCTGTGACCATTTAGGTGGTTGTGGCCTTTCTTCTTAAATTAATTTGTCAAGCAGCCTAACCATGTTGGTTGTTCTCTGATCTCCATTCAACTATTTCCTTTTACCTCACTTCCTTTTCCAGTCAGGTACCAAGACACTGAGAAATGTCTAAAGTATTCCAGACACAATCATAAAAGACCTGATAGACAGTGACTAATACTTTCATGATTAATTACTTGACATTTTGGCATATGTTACCAAAAACTGCATTGACCTTGGATTATTTTTCCCACTCAAATATCACATTTACAGCTGGAGGAGAAACGCCAATACTCCCAGAAAAATTTTAAAAGTAAAATGTTTTCTTTTTGAAGACAAAATAATTAAAATTTTAAAAAAATGAACCAGTAACACCACCCTCCCCCCTATTGATTTAAGTCAGTTGAAATATTTTGTTTTGACATTTTCCAAATGTTGCAATTTTAGCTTCCTAAATGACAAGCTAGCTATAAGTAGCTATCATTTTTACACAGAAAACTAACATTTTTGAATGTATGCAAATGGTCAAAATAGGATATTTTAAAAATTCTGAAAGATATATGAGGCAATAAGATGTTGAACAGCATTTTCGCACTGGACTTTCATAGAATCAACGATTCAACACATCAAAAAAATATTCAGTGGAAATTTTCTGCTCAACCTTAATCATACTTAAAATGAATTTTAACTATTTCTTTTAGCCTTAACATTATCATCATCCGTGTGTCATTTTCCTGCAGAATATCTATCTCAGTTTTTTTCCAGTTTGACTTTGTGTTTTTCTTAAGTTTTTTCTTCTAATGTTTCTGTATCATACTTTCTAGTTACATTCGTGTTCTGTCTCATGGATACTTTCAATTTTCACATTCATTTATACACTGTTTACTCTCACTTTCATATTGTTCATGAAAATGTTTAATAAGGCCAGAGCTGATTCTGACCCATGTGGAAATGCTTGACACGTCATTTAATCTTAAAACATTAACATTCGTGGTTATTCTTTGCATTGTGTCAGTCAATTTTTATCTACAAGCCTTTATGCTTATTTTGATCTGAACTAAATGTGTATGATTTCTTCAGAAAATGATTCAAATGTTTTACAATTAAAAAAGAAAAAGAAAAATCCTTCTCCTCCCAAACCTAATAGCCTAGTATTCTCTCTCTATCTTTGACAGTTCTATAAAATAAACTGGCTTTTGTTGAACAGAATAGGTTTCAACAATATATGCTGCTTTCTGACCACTATTTGTAATGTGCTGCATATGTAGGCTATGTAATTACATGCACTTTGCATGACCCTGGAAACTGAAATATACAGCAAAGCTTTAGTAGTAAGATAACTTAGTCACAAGAAATGACTGGAGTCCTAAGCACTCTTCTGTCCTTTAAGGGCCCTGAGCCCTAGCTGTATTCTTTTATTCTCCTTCCTTCACAGTGGACAGTTTCACACTAGCCTAAGGATTTGTTAGGGAACCTTTGTGGTGGGTTGCTATCTGTCAGGTAGAAGGAGAAATTCAGCGAATGTCTCACATTTTTAGTGTAAACTCAACCTTGATTGTTACTATGATATGAAGAGAAGAATATAAGCAATCTTTTAATACAGGAGATTGACTCGGTCAATTAATTATTTTCAGAAAAGGGACAATGGCTATGAATCACAGTAGATGAAGGTAAACAGAAAGGATACATTTGAATTGTATGTATTAACACAGATTTAACCTTAAGGTTGTTTAGTTTGGTCTGTTGCTTGGGTTATTTTTTTGTTGTTTTGTTTGCACCTGCCTTTATTTCTTCAGAATTTATCTGTCAGGTCCTCATCTGTTGCAAGCCAACCACAGTTAATTCGGTCCCACTTGGCAAGGGGTTTGAATCTGTAAGCAAATTTATTGAGACCAACAAAACATCTCAGAGGATCACACTTCTTTTTGATGCATGGTTCTGAAACTTTGATAGTGATTTAGAAAATTGAGAGTCAGGAGGCAAGACTGACTCACATTACATCAGTTCAACCAGTACTTCCTTTTCAGCAAGAAGTGAACAAAGTAATTTCTGGTTATGAATCTGACAGTATGCTTATTATCTTTACAAATCATACAACATTTTTTGGGTACTTACGGAGTATTTTGTAACCTGTAGAAACTTTTGAAGAGTTTTATTGTGGACTTCATGGAATGTATTGCTGCGAGATATTGGCATTTGTTGTTTTTCAATTTTATTGATCCCTTGTAGACCATCTGTGCCTAGGATCACTGCATAAGATGGCCTTAGCTCCCTGCTTAATTCTCATTATAGGATTGCATAAATATATAATTATTAATATCAGGGCATTAATAAATATATTTTATTGATATATCAGTAGTTTATTTTTAAAAGTAATCAAATGGATGAGGAAACCCCATGAAATGAAGCTCCACTTAGGGCAGCAGAAGTTCTTAGCTATATGAATATGCTAGATTGCATCTGATAGTACTAGCACAATATGATTCTAACTTGGACGTAGAACATTGTTAAGAATTTTTCCTTTAATACTGTTCTTGAACCTTCGTTTTACTGTCTGCACAGAAAAAAAAAAAAAGGGGGGTAGAAAAACTGTAACAATATAGTAATTAATACTTTCATATCAGACAAGCAAAATTACAGTCTTGTATTTCCCAAATTTTTGTTTTCATATGCTACCTATCACATTATTTTATTAACTTTTTGGAAAAAAAATTGTGCAAAATGTAGTAAAACATGTTGAATTTTTCTCTCCTTGGTGTAGTCAACCTTTTTGAACACCTGAAAATGTCTTAGAATAAGGCATTTAAAAGAATATTGAACTGCAAAATAAAAGCTTTTTGCTAGGAAACAGGTGCTTCAGTTATTTTACTCCATTATTTACAGATGACAGGATAATGGCATAAATTGATAAGAAAAAAAAGAAATTTTGAACAAAGATCAAGAACCATTTCTTCATGCAGGGAATTACAGCTGTGTTAGTGCTACATAATGGTGTTCAACCCAGTTGGGCTGGAAAAATATAAAGGGATACTGTTGGATAACCCATTAGAATGCTCCCTGTGGAGTCATAGAATTTAAAGAGGAAAAGGACCAATGTTTCTGTACCTTCTTGGTGAGTAGCTTTAAAGTAAATGTCTAATTTAATGTATTTATTTGCCTGCAGTTTTGACCAACAGTTCTTTGGTTGAAGTACCCGTCTTCAGTGAGAAAAATTGTAATAAAACCCAGTAATCCCTACAAAGAATTTTACATAAGTGAAAATCAGAGATGCTTCAAATACATCAAAGACACTGCAAAAATTTAGTGCATGTCACATCTGTAAGTCCTATGTATTTATGGCATCATATTGATGATAAGAGACCTGGCAACTCTAAAATACAAGAATTGCCTAAACCCAGTATTTTAATTGAGTACTGCTAAATTGCTGATTTTTTCGCTCATCCAGGAACAGACTTCTGACAAAAAAAAAAAAAGTTTTATTTTGTTTTCCTTTGTTTATTTTTTTTTTCTGTGATACTCATTACTTTATTTCATATTTCCAGTGTAAAATATTCAGGACACAGTCTTTGTATATGCAAAGCTGTGTAAGCTCTTGTGTTATAAATCAGATGCTCAATGGAAGTAAATCAGTGCCATGTCATTAAAGTTCAGCCTTGTACTGCCTATAATGTTTAAATACCAGTCTGAATCTTCTTTTGGATCAGAAATATTTATAGTTTATTCTACTGATGAGCCACACTGTTTATTTTCATTCAGTTCTTTGAGTTAGGGATTCCTGAACACCCTGAAATGCATCTATTGCGCCTAACCCTACCTAACAGTTTGAAAGAAACCTTCTCTTCTCATTTCCAACAAAAATCCTGGATCCATCATCCTCATAATACTTATGGCAGCCAAACACAAGGATATCTTGTTGGCCCAAACATTTGGGGTTTTAGATTATTTTTTATTATGATAGCAGAGATATATGTACAGAGAAACAATACTATTAAACAAAATTAACCACAATCAATACAAAATCTGCTGTGAATGTAGTAATCAAATGGTTTGGGTCGAAAGAGACGTTAAAGATCATGTACTTCCAACCCCCCCCCACCATGGACAGGAACACCTTCCAGTAGACCAGGTTGAGCCAAGCCTCATCAAACCTGGCCTTGAATACTTCCAGAGATGATGCATCCACAGTTTCTCTGGGCAACCTCTTCCAGTGTCTTACAACCCTCACAGTCAAGTAAAGAGGTAAAAGTACATAATAATTGCATATATATTATCTTCCCACATGAGAATGAGCTATATAATTATTACAATGAGAAGATTACATTGTTTTAAATGTAGTGCTACAGACTAAAGGGTAAAGTTTTTTTTTTTTTTTGTCAGAGTCTATAGGCAGTGTTGCAAAATTGTAAGTTATAAACTAAATCTATGAAAGCAAAATCTGATTCTCAGTTAAAATTCAGAACTCCTAAGTCCTGTCCAAGTCAGGTGCAATTCAGATTTAGAAGGCATGTAACAGCAAAATTGTAACACCAAAATCTATGCTGTACTCAGAAGTGACTGTCATGAGTGTTTGCGGAGATTTGAATTTCATCCTTACAAAAAAGAAGTTATTAAATCTCTGCCTTAACCTTCTGAATGGTTCAAAGAAAATGATTGCGATTTAAGGCTCTGCCAGGCTTTCTTTTAGTTCATTTTACCTTTCTGTCATTAAAAATAGGAGTATTAGTGAAATGCTGCCTATCTTGTCTTTCACTCCTGGTTCCTCCCATGTCAACCACCTAATGTATAAACCATCCATTCATGACTATTTGGTATCCAGATAACTATTAAAACAATCATAGTGTAAAGTCTGATTTAGTAAGGTTGATGATTTAAAGGTCTTTAAAAGGGATTTATTCAAGCAATTCTAATGTAAATTGTTACTAAATATCTTTACTGCATTGAGAACCTTTTATTGTTGCTGTTATCTTAAACATAATCTCTGGTGATCAGCAGATGAAATTGTAGGCATTATAGATTACCTTTGGACAAGACCTGAACCTTCTACATAGTTTTGTGAAAACAGTATTGTCCAAATATTAGTTAAGACACCATGAATAGATATATATGCTCGATTGAGGTTGCAATTTTGAGTTTCCTATTACAGATACAGCTGAATCCATATTCCTTTTACATTTCTCAATGTTTTGGGTAGATTTGTAAGACTTCAACATGTAGTATGTCATATTCGTGTGAAATGTGAAAGCACATAAAATAATTATTTAGAATTTCCACTGTCCTCATCCTCATCATCATTTTTCTAATCATTCACAAATGTACAGCACTATAGTCCAAAAAATTATGTACTCTAAATTCTGATACAAGTGTTGAAGCTTATAAATACTCCTTTATTGTAGTCCCACACTGCTTTGCCCTTCAATAAGTGATTAGACACATCAGAACATTATTTCTGATATCTAACACATCCACCTAGCTGCTGTGTGTTAGCGATTTGACAATTGTTTGCTTTTGTCTGTGAACAATGAATTATCACATGTTAATAGAATTAAAACTGCAATTTAAGAAAATTATGGGTTTTCTTTCATAATATAAAAAAATAGGATAAAAATTCTGCTTTAGTTATGATCATGTGATTATACTGATTAAGAGATTGACAGCCTCAGTAAAGAATACAGAAATAGTAGATCTGTCTTGGGAAAACTGACATTATCACTTTGATATTTGATTAAAGTCAGACTGTGTTTTACCCCAAGTAGGAGTTCTAAATACAAGTCACTTGTTAGCTGGTCACACTTCCTTTGAGCTCATGTATAAACTGATATTCATCCCATTTAGTCTCCCAAGTTGATTTTGTTACTCATATCTGAATAAAAGAGTCTAAATTATCAAAGCAGAGCAAATTTGACATTGTCTAAAGTCTGTGGTGAAGTAGTCATGATGTTCTCCAGGTCTAGAAGGATAACCACTGTTTTAAGTTGGCAGTGTATTTGAATGTCCAGTAATCGTTCACCAAATTATTACTAACATCTACATATTAGTCTCTAACACAGTAAGGCTAGCTGCTCCTCCACGTTCTTGATATGCACACTTTATTGGTCTCTTATGTAACTAAAAATGGGTCAATAAAATACTAAAACATAAGAGGGCTAATTCAGATAAAATGTTTCTGCATATCTAGGGAGCAGTCTTAAGTATTTTCACCCTCAGATTAGATGATATTCCTAAACATTTCAGTGTGCAAAAACATCTATTATTTTTTCTGCTTTAGGGTGAATATTTTTTTAAACTTAGTACTTCTGAGTGGTTTTTTTTAAGTAAACACACCTTGGTTATTTATGTCTCCATTAATCTATTTCATATTCCAAATATACAATCTGTTTTTTTGAAGTGCTAAATACCTATTTTAATAAAACATTTGAAAGACTATTTGGATTGAGTTTATGTAATTTATCGGTATTTATATAAGTCAAGAAATTTCTTAAGGCTCTATACTTTGCTAAATTTTCATTTTCCATTACTTTTGTTGGAATTAATAATTGGAATCCAGTATCAAAGATAACTGTGTCCTGGGGAAGACTTCAGAACATAAAATCCAGAAAAAAGGATAATATTTCCAATTGCTGTTCAAAGGTAGAACTGTTCACTTCGTGGTAAGACTCCATATTGTCTCAGCTCTCTGCATTTGTGACTGATCATACACTTAGCATATTTGTACATCAAGGGATCTTGATCATTAAGGCTTCAGCAGATATGTTCCAATTTTTTAGCATGAGAGATATCTTTTCAAAATGGTAATGTATAAAATAAGGAATGTGATGCATTGGCCTGGAAAAAAAAAAAATCACATCCATCCTTCATGGTGTCATACTTTAACCCCGGTGGGCAGCTAAGCACCACACAGCTGCTCCCCCCTCCTCTCACCCTCCCCAGTGGGATGAGGGAAAGAATTGAAAATGTAAGAGTGAAAAAACTCATGGGTTGAGATAAAGACAGTTTGATAGGTAAAGCAGAAGCTGTGCAAAGAAGCAAAGCAAAACAAGGAATTTATTCACCACTACTCATCAGCAGGAAGGTGTTCAGCCATCTCCAGGAAAGCAGGGCTCCATCACACTCAACTGGTACCTTGGGAGACAAATTCAACCCCTCTGAATGTCCCCCTTCCTTTTTCCCCCTGAAGAATGGGAAAAACATGACATTATATGGTATGGAAGGTCCTTTTGGTGACCTGGAGTCAGCTGTTCTGGCTGTGTCCCCCTCACAACTTCTGTACCCCTGGACTACTCACTAGTGGAATCAGGAGAGGAGCACAAAAGGCCTTGACTCTGTGTATGCACTGCTTAGCAGTAACAAGAACATCCTTGAATAATCAAAACTGGTTTTGGCACAAATTGATACATAGCCACATACTACGTACTATGGAGAAAATTAACTCTACCCCATTGTCCTGGGTTCAGCAGTAGCAGTCTTTTTTTCTCCTTCTTAGTAGCTGGTGCAGGGCTGTTTTTTATTTGACTTGCAGCCTGGGAACAATGCTGATAATACTGATGTTTTTAGCTACTGCTCAAATGTTTAGGCTGACCAAGGACTTTCTGAGTCTCATGCTCTGCCAGGGGGGAGAGAAAGCTGGGAGGAAGCAGTCAGGATACTTGACCCAAACTGACCAAAGAAGTATTCCATACCACAGCATGCAGCCAAGCCCAGCCTCATGGTGG
>JASSUY010016324.1:5319-39971 GCA_032466535.1 Forpus xanthops | reverse complement strand
ACTGTCCCTTACCCCCTATCCCCCAACTGTCCCTTACCCCCTATCCCCCAACTGTCCCTTACCCCCTATCCCCCAACCGTCCCTTACCCCCCCAAAACAACAAGTCAAACAGCCAAACAAACCCCAACCCACAAAAACCCCAGTCATGTGTTCTAACTCCGTTTCAGCATCATCCAAGCACTGTTACCATTTAGAGTGGTTTACAAAGGGAATCAGAAAACATTTCAGAGCCACAGTTACAGGAACTAAATAAGCAGTAGGCACTTGAGCTAAAACAACTCTAACACCACAGAAGCACTGATGTTTTCCAACTTCATTCTCTGAACTTAGTGCAGTGTTTCATTCTCTCTTTACCATAATCAAAATTTGATGTGCATTCTTTCTTAAATGGCATCTGGTGTGGGATCTCTCTTCAGCTCTTAGTGGTTTCCTGTTTTTCGTACACAGATGAAAGTATGTGCTCAGATCTATTAAACTTCATATTTTATCATTTGGCTTTCTCATTGTAAGCCTCCAAGTAACAAGTAGATTTCTTTGCACTTAAAAACATACTGAATGTCTAATGTGGTAGAAATACAGGAGCCTGTCTTTAGTGTTGTACTTCAAATAACTCCTTGTTTTAATTTATGTTAACTACATAATACTTATTCTGCAGGAGCAGCTTAATCTAGTCAGATACTTAATACAGTCAGCTGGTCCTGCCCCCCCACTCCTCCTACTGTGCCACCAAGTAATATGCATTTCCACATGAGAATATTGTAAGGGAAACTGGAATGAATTATTTTAGCTCTTTGTAGAATAAGGCAATGTGAACCAATAAAGATCACAGAAAATACTGATGGGTTTGTCACTTTAGCAGTTAATAACAAAATATTACTATGAATGTATGAGATCTTGTTAAGTCCTTAAAATAGTTGTATATTGGTTAATAGTTACGTGTTGGATATATTTTGGTTAATTAAAATGCTTTAAAAATATCATAGAATCTGCTCTTGGAGTGAAGCACAACTTTCTAGAGAGAAAGTGTTATGGCTTTGCAAAAAATTGGATTCGACCCTAATGATGTGAGAAGAAGAATTACTATTGAGCAATTTGTCATAGTTTTGAGTAATAAACTGGAGCATTTTCAAGTGATCATTCTCATGACAGATTCCACATACAAGCACTTGGTTGGCAAAATAATCTGTATTATCTCTGACTATGTAAATGGAAATTGAATTTGGCAGATTGTGGGTTTGTATTAGAGAGGGTAATTTTAATTTATTTCTGTTCTGATTTCCCATCTTTTCTCACCTTCAGTGCTGTCTCAAAATAGTCCCCATATATTTGTGAATGTGAATATCTGAGAAGATGTGTCTTCTAATATTCATGTAACCGTCATGGGCTGTGACAGGCCTTGTATTGGTATCAGTGGTATGTGGTTGGCTGCTGTTGTGTTACTTGACCAGTGTTTAGCTAATAAAAAGTGTTGTTGCAGTAGGTACTAAATGGATGCTGGTCATTCTGAGAAAAGAGGTAGTGAAGAAAGGAGCTTTTTTTCCCCAAGTACAGAGCTGATCCTTTACATGATCTTTAAGAGGGTGGGAGATGGGTTCCTACCTGCTTAGTATAGGATATTTCAGTTTCTGCAGTATTCTCTTTATTGTCCTCCTAAGGAAGCTTCAATATTTATCATTGTAAAATGAGTGACGCTTCATTTGACCATGCTTAAAGTAAACTGCTCTTTCATTTCCTTAGGCTGCTCTCAGAAACCTTGGGGATTTTGTTGTGTGTTGTTGGGGGTTTACGGTTTGGTTTTTTTTGTGTGTCTGTAGGGAAACCAAATTAACATTCCATTTGTGAAAAGTTGAGTTCTGATGTCTAAATAACATTCTGATGTCTCTTAACTATGTGGGTTCATTAATTTATTATTTGTACCCCTTTCACAGGACTATAGTGCCATGGAAAGTGTTCAGGCAGTGCCTTCATGAAGTGCATCAGATAAGCTCTGGTTTGGAAGCAATGGCTCTTAAATCAACCATTGATTTGACTTGCAATGACTACATTTCAATTTTTGAATTTGATATCTTCACTAGGTTATTTCAGGTAAGAGATGAAAATTGCAAATACTTGTATAAATCTGAGAAGCTCAGTGCCCTGAGGGAAGTACTTAGAGCACAAGGAAGTAGATTATTCTTTTTCAGTGAAAATATCTGAAACAATAGAATTCAGAAATAATTTGTATGGGTTTTTTTTTTTTACTCCTTCGGAGCTGTTTGGGGCATCAACACCTACATCTGAAAAAGTAAAAACATTTAGCAACATCCCCTTCATTTCTGCACATATTTAGCATGATTACAGTGGCTTTGATCTCTGCTTATTTAGTTTTCATTGTTCTTAAATGCATTCCTAGAAATGCTGACCTGAAGGTACTTCTCTAAGTTTTATTTATGTTCTCATTGTGCTTTCTTACCTCTATATACTTACCAGAAGTGTATCTACAAGCACATGAGAAAAGTTGAATGTGACTTTTTGGAGGGTTTTTTTGGCTAAATGTAGGTCTGACCTTTTTTTATGAATATTTTGTTGCCATTATGGGACTTTCTTTGGCAGTAGCATTAATTGTATCATCATTTGTAGGTAATGCTTACCTGAAATAAGCTCGCATGTATGTTACATGCCTCTGTTCACCCTGTGTCCCCTAGGCAGAACATACATGAATATAGGAGGCTGTGGTGGTTTACATCTGTGTTAGATGTATTGCCTCTGATTTGTCTCTTTTGTATGTATAAACTGTGATGCATACAGCCATTTATTTGAGCATTTACTGTTTGTACCATGTACAATGATAAACTGGGACACAGCCTCAAGTTACACCAGCATAGGTTTAGATTGGATATTAGGAAAAATATCTTCAATGAAAGGGTTGTCAGTCACTTAGGGATGTGGTTTAGTGGTAAACTTTACAGTGCTAGGTTAACAGTTGGACTTGATGACCTGAAAGGTATTCTCCAGTCTAAGTGGTTGTTCTTTAGCCTGTTGGAGACAGATACATTCAAAATACTAAATGTTTTGTCAAAGCCTGAGCCGTATGTTTGGCTTGTTTTCCATGTTATTCTCTGATCAACTCTGTTTAGCTTTGTTGGTGCTGCTGTTACGGAAAAGGGTGCCGTTACGAAGTTGATACTAAGATTTTGCAGGAGGTGAGAAATGGTTTTAGAGTTTTGATACTGATCATCTCTTCTCCATTCTGAGTCAAAACCATATCACATTTGAAAATGTTATGGTGTAGGTAATCTCTCTGTGCAATTTAACCACAAACATCAGTCACTTACTAGAGCACTCAGGTTATACTAGTTGGAACAAAACTATAGGGGTTCTTTTTGATGCAATTATAAGCTAGAGAATACAGATCATTGTACTTTATGCTGGTTTAGCGAGATCCCCTTATGTAGAACTTGATATGATCAAGCATTTCTGTCTGAACGTTGCTGCCTTGGGGTCAGATCCTACTCTGTCAAACTTCTTCCCTTTTTATTTAGTATCTGGCATCTAATATGGTCATCAGGTGAGTAACCAAGCACAAATCTTTATCTCTGACTTGCCTGCAAAGTGTGTGAGGCCCAGCAGCTGCAAGATACCTCAATATGAAATGAATGAAAGACTGCTTCTGTAGGATTTATTCTCCCACCTGAAGCATCCTGCTTACAAATAACAACAGGGTTTGGTTGGTTGGTTTTCTTTAAATCTGTACATCGAATATGAAACTGAGAAGTCAGTGATCTGAGAATTAACAGTTTGTTCTGACCCTGTGTGGGGTCCTGTAGATTGAACAGAAGACTCAAATGAGATTTATTTTCCTTGCTATGTAAGCCAGTGAATATCTGCATTAGTTTATTTGTGAGGCTGTTGCTGGTTGGCTTCTCTGCTTTGACTTGTGCTAGAAGAAGGGTATCAGCAGTACTGATACATGTGAGGAGAGAAGACAGGTCAGGACCAACTTCTAATTTAACAAAGAAGCAGAAAGAGACTTTTTGCTAAACAGATTACCAACTGGTGCAGGGCTGCCCAACTAGCGAAGTGAACTAGCACTGAACTTGGTCTGAGAGCCTCTCCCAGAGGCAACATTTTGCTTCTCTAGTTCAACAGCTTCTGTAACTATGTGCTCATACACCCACGGAGAGACAATCCCAGTTGTTTTAAGCAATCAGAGTACTGTTTTGCCAACTGTGGGTTGTGTACAGAAAAGCTACGTTAATAATGATGCTTACTCACTGAAGGCACAAGGCTACTCTTTACAGAGATCTGTAGAAGTGAAGTTGCTCCCCCTGCCTCCCCGCTGAATGCACGTGCAGCTCTTAAAGTACTGGCTTCTAAGATTAAAGTTAGCATGGCATAATAAGTAGGTGCTTTGAAGAAAAGGAACTTCATTCTGTCGCTGTTAACTAAGTTGCTGTTTTGTGATAAACATTTTCCATAGAAGAGAAAGAGTGCAAATCTTTTCCCATTTAATGAATCTGCTTTTGTAATACTCTTACTGTTTGTGTGCACAATGCAAGCTAGTTCTTGCCCTGTGATTTTTCATTCGTACTGTCATATAATTTTCTAGGTATGGCAGTAATGTAATACTCTAGAGAGTCCAAGCATTTGAAGAAGATACTGTCTAATGACAACATAGAAGCTGATGGTTGTGATTAACCAAGGAATTTGCACCCTACTTCACTTTATTTTATAACATGTTGTAGCAAGCCTTTATATTACCATGAAGCAACTAAACATCGAAGTACCAAGTGTTTGATCATCCTTTTTGATTTATAAATGTATACTTAAGGAGAAAGAGCTTTGAGGTTTTGTGAAGGAAAGTGTTAGTGGTGGCGTAGTGGAAGGGGAAGAGTTGAGCCCCATTTTAATCTAGTTAGGGCAACCAGTTAGAGGCAGTTTCTTGTCTCTTCAAATGCTGGCAGTGAACACTTTATATGCTAGGAATTGCTAGCTATTCCAATGCTGGGAAGTGGTATTAATCTACCACTGAAAACCCACCATTTGCAGTAAGGGACTGTTCTGTATTCCTCAAAGTGGTAGCGTATCAGGCACATCTCACTGAGTTTTCTGAAGCATTTGCTATTCAGGTCAGCAAAGAATATTGTTAAGTACTGTCAATATTTGTTCTGTTTCTGGCTCTAATACCATTATGGTAACTGAAGAAATCGAGAAGTAGAGAATAAGAGAAGGAGCGACATATTAAATTAGTGGCTTTTATTAGGCTTCATTTGATAGTGTTACTTATAATTAACTTCCAAAGTGCCTCAGGACCTCTCCAAGGATATGCTTATTTGTGTTTTTAATAAACCATCAGTGGTGCTGTACTCTCTAGGTTTGAGCTTCATGTAATGTTTAATATTCTGTGTAGCTTCAGAGTGGTGATCCCTTAAATTTAAGATATTCAAGCTCTTTATGCACAAATTTACACTTGATGTTCTTGGAGTAATTCTCTTGAAGGAACCCTTGTGGCAAAGCTTGGGTATGGTACAGTTTTTAGACCTTAACCAAAAGTGTATTTTTCAGCTGAAGCTGAGACATTGTAAGTCTCTGACAAACTGATTTTTGTTAGAAATATGTAATTACCTGGCTGCATCTTCTTAACTGTTTGTCTTTCCTTTTTAGCCGTGGAGCTCAATCCTAAGGAATTGGAACTTCTTAGCTGTGACACATCCTGGATATATGGCATTCCTCACGTACGATGAAGTGAAAGCAAGGTTGCAGAAATACAGCACTAAGCCTGGGAGGTGAGAGGTTTTACTGATTATTGCTTTCTGAATACACTTGCTGTCTCAGAAGCTACATAATTATTCTAGGTTCATACTTCTATATCACATTAGACTTACACTCTCTGGTTAAGAGATAAATTTTGCAGCCCCCATGTAATCATAATTCTTCTGCAGTGCTAGGAGGGAAAAAAAAAGACACTGGCACACACAACTCTAAAGTACAATTAAGCAGAAAAGCACTGAAATTCCACTACTTTTCCTTCCTTCTGTATTAGTTGCAACAAGCAATGTGTTCTTGAAAAGCATATTAGAAAATATTATTTCCTTTTGTACATTTATATTGGAATTTTCTACATTTATATTGGATTATTGCTTAGTAGTGAAATAAAAACCATTTTAACGTCTTTCATGATAGCACACTTACGTTATTCATTTAACCAGTGCTTATGTGCTCTCATGTTTCTTTGTTTTCTTTACCAGTGATAAGTCTATATCACAAACTGTCTCTAGAGAAAAAAAGGTCAGATTAAATATCATGGCATGTACTGGTTTTGAGGAATTTCTTTTTGGTGCTATGCATACTGAATTATTTAACCTGAACCTGTACTTATGCCACTTCTTTTGTCCTATTTTTTTTTTCCTTCACTCAGAGGGGAGAAATAAAAATTTACTTGTGTATTTAATCGTATAGCTTTTATTTTGCTAATTTCACCCTTCAGTCACTAAGCTTTTTTCCATGGTGCCCAGTAGTCCAACTCTGCTACAGGATCACATGTTTACAGAGTTAGAAGTACATCAATTTGGAACTTGTTAGAGAAGTCTAGCAATAGTTAAACTTGTATTCTATACTTGGTTTCTTTTACATTTCAGCAAACAATATGTTGTGTCTTATTAAGCTACCTAATGGATCGAGTTTCCTGTGGTTTTACAAGTATCCTGTGGTTCCAGTAGAGTAACACTGATTTTTAGTTTGGTATTCATCAGCACTACTATGGAAGTCAGATAACTAGGTTGATTTTGAGAGTGGTTGCTATACTTAGCATTTTCTTTATTATTGATTCTGATTCTGTTATTATAAAAGAAGGGACAGAGAAATTATCTGAAGTTGCCTTTATGTTCCTTGTAAATGGAGAGTTACTTTTAAGATAGCTTTCTACTGAATTCCAGAAAATTACTTTCTGAATGACTTAGGTGAAATGCTGGAGTGTGAAAGAGGAGATAGGAAGTGAAATTGCTTTTTTAATCTGTCGAAAGCATCCTGGAAATTACGAGATTCTGTTCAAATGAATAGTTACTACTTCAGTGTAATGTTTGCCTTATTACAGGTTGCAAGAGCTATACCAGACTGCAGGGAGGGTAAGATTTCTCATTTTAAACAGTTCGGAAGGAAATAAATAATTGATGCATAATTGAGAAAAGCTGCTCTTTCTAATAAGCAAATGGATTTTGTGATATTTCACTGGAATTATTTTCTGAGTGAGGTTTGTAAATATAAGGTGGTGTCTGACATGAAAGGGACTTCAGTTTTTAGCAAGAACTAAACCTGCCCCATACTGTTGCCTGTAATCTTCCTTTTCCTCCTGTGCTCTCGGTCTACATTATGTGTACTCTCAGTTACCACTGGTAATAAATGGAACTATGTAAGTTCCAGTTAGGCTGGTGCTATCTGGTATTATATGATATGCAAGTGTTATTTCCTCTGTCTTGTTAACTTCCTTTGGTACACACAAAATTAACATTGCTACTAGAGCACTTTTTATTATTCATCGTTCACATTTCTGTTGCCCCTAAAAATGTTTTAGATTTCCACTTTGATCGTTGAGGCTACTGGCCTGTGTATGCACAATAGGCATATGTTGTAGCTATAGGGACTTGGTAATATAATACACTGTTCTTGGAAGGGTTTATGGCATGCTTCAATGTATGTAATAGGACTATTCACAGTGAACATGCAGCTGTCACTTTGTGAACTAAAAAGCAAGCAAATGAAAAGTTGGGGATAAGGTGCTAATGTTGCCTGATTTCTGCCCATGAGGAGCTCACAGTGTAAAAGATGTAGGTTTATTTAAGGTTACACAAAGACCAAGCAGCAGAACTGGGGATCTGACCCAAATCTTCAGAGATCTAATTCAGTGTCTTCACTGCTGGCCAGCCTTGCTTTCTTCACTGTTTAGTTGAACTCTGATTTAACATTAACTTTTTCTTTATCCTATTTTTATCAAGCTACATTTTCAGACTGAGCTGCACTCGCTTGGGACAGTGGGCCATTGGATACGTGACTGGTGATGGGAACATATTGCAGACCATACCTCACAATAAGCCTCTGTTTCAAGCTTTGATTGATGGCAGCCGGGAAGGATTGTAAGTACAAATTCCTGTAGTCACCTGAGATAAGAAATCTTGATATCTCGGTTTTTCTAATGCTCATATGGTTATATATTAAAGATCTTTGAAACAGAGAGCCTGGATATGGTGTCTAACATTCCTTTGAAGTTTAAGGACTATCCTTTTCATTCATTTGAAAAACACTTGTTTCCAGTTAACTCCCTTAACCAAAGTTAATAAAAGTTAACCAAAGTCATATCTCATAGCAGATAAATTCCAGGAGAAAATAAAATCAGTCAACTGGCACATTGATTCTTCCCTTCTGCCCCTTCCACCTCTCCCACCCTCCTCCCGTAACAGTCCCAAGTGCACTTAAGCTTATTGAACTGTTACTGCTACCAGCTACTCATATGTCTTAACTCTGGACGATAATTTGAAAGCTATGTAATTGTTTTTTTATATATTGTACAGCCAGAATGTTTTCCAGATTCCAGTAGTTTCCTAAAGAGATTTACTATTCTAAGAGAGTCTAAGCTTATATGGAGAAGTAGTCCATTTTTAGTGGGTTGGCTGAAGTAACAGAGCAGTTTTGATTCTCAGGATCTTTTCACTGGAATACATATTTTGAAATATCCACATCATCATCATGGGGGAAAAAAAAGTTGGGGAGAGGAAATTGATCAGAAACCCTTTACGATCTTGCAGTTTTTCCCAGCCCTGCATGGTCCAGTAATGTTTTTCCAGGTACGATGATTTCATACCTGTAATAAGAAACACACTAATGGCAGTGTTTCTATGTCACAAAAACTGAGCAAACAGAAGCTAGAGCTGAGAAGATTTATTCAGTGTGTAGTTTTTGTGCCCTATGTAAATATAACTTTCTCATGGTGTGATTTAAAATGACTTTTGAGTTAGAGGTAACAAAGATCTGAGTAGAGAAGAACTTACTGTCTCTGGTTTCTCACAGGATTGAAAGCCCACATTGGTTCTTAAAGTCCAGTCTGTATCTTGGATTCTCAGTATATAATTTTATGTGTGTCTTACTACACAAAGCTGTATAAAAATGTGTGTTGCCTTCTGTTTTGTTCCATTACTTGGAATAGTCTATAGAGACACCAAGTGTGATGCTTGCAGTGGAGAGGCTGCTATGAACATGTGCAAGTATAAGCTTAGTGTAAAATGAAGATCTAAAGTATTGCCACCCCCAGAAAGCTGATAATCAAAGCTCAGGTGCGTTCTGCTGTTATCTGTGCATTTGATTCCAGAATCTTTCCTGTGCTTTTTTGAAAATAGGCTTGAGCCTCTATCAGAAGGTAGCAATTCAGTTGTACTCAAAGGTTATAAAGATGGCTGAGAAAAGATAATGTTTTAGTTAAGTTTCCTGCAACTTCTGCCCCTTCAAATTTTCATAGGTAATATTTAGCTCATAAAGGTAAAGCCATGTGCATATTTATAACAGTCTTCTTGTGATGCAGCTATCTATTCCCTGATGGAAGAAGTTATAATCCGGATTTGACAGGGTTATGTGAACCCACGCCCCATGACCACATAAAAGTCACACAGGTATGTTGCAGAGTTTTCCAGTTATTTTTTAATCATCACTTCCCTTAGTATCCCATCAAGCAGTGATAATAGTATTTATTAAAATGTGAGAAATAAATTCAGAACAGTGAAAATATGTTATTGATGTATGGTCTTAGATGAGCAGGGTAATAGTTCTTTAGAGCTGATGGTGATGCAGATGGCATGTCTTGGGAAGTTTTATTGTAAGCTTCTTCCAAGTGAGAAATGTGTTGTCAGAGAAATCTTTAATAACTGTTATTTATGGTGCAGGTTAATGTAGCTTGGTGTTACCTGCTAATAGCAGAAGGGAATACAGAAATGAAATCCAGATCAAAAGATAGTTTTGAAATCTTAATAGCAGTGGTAGTTCAACATCTCCAGGAGGAAAAGTATGTTTCATTTATCACAAAGACACTGGTTCCAGGGTCTTTCTCCTGTCTTCTCTGTCCATTGTGTAAATTAAAAGAGAGATCAGGGAAAAGCAACAGAAAAAAAATATCTGTCTAAAGGGAATCATTTTGCAGAGAAAATTATATCTAGATGTCTTTGTCGTCTTGTTAAATGATGATCTGATCAACTAATGTGCGCGTGTTTGATTCTCAAGTAATAGGAAGTAGCCACCCCAAGACAAATGCTTGATTAGAAATGGTTCTGAAGTTAACACTGGTAGGCTAAGGTATAGCCTATACTGTGTAGGACATTTCTCCTGACAAGAGCACCTTGAAGACTTGAGGGTGTTTTGAGGGAAAGACATCAGACTATATAGAAGCCACACTGTTTCACGTGGTCTTCTGTTTGTTCACAGCACACTGGATGACCTGCTGAATCTTGTATAATTCTGAGTGCTCTATGTGCATTTCACCTCCAGAAATATTTTAGCAGAGAAATGTTATCATCTATGGCTTTAGCACAAATACCATCAGTGTAAGTGGGAGACTTCTTAAACAGAATTACCTGAAGGGAGTCTGAGTACCTCTGTTTCTCTGACTTACTTCTTTTCCCCCCAGTCTTAAAATAGTAATGAAAGAGTAATGCAGAGATATCAGATGTTTGTGTTGTGTAATTTTCTAGCCCCATATCCTTACTTTTCCTCAAGGAGATGAAAAGCATCTTCGACATTCTCAGTGATTATTACCTTGTGCTTCCCAGGCCAATCATCTTGTGCTTTGAATTCACGGAATGAATCCAGTTGCCTCTGAACTTGTAGTTGTGAGGATACCATTAGTTAATTCTCACAGTAATTCCACAGACTGAACAATGTGAATGCTGTCTTAAATAATATAGAACTGCAGTAGTTTAAAGCTATTGGTAGAGCTGCTTAAGTTATGAAAAGATGGCATTGAAGTGGCTGCAGGGTTAGATTCCTGCTGGTGGATTCTTTGTGAGAGCTCTGCCGTATGCAGTACATACTGACTAGAGCTGCAGGTATGAGATGTCTCTTTTATTTTCTTTTTCTTAGTCTCCTATGCTCTCCCTTTACTGAGCAGTAGCTGTTTATTTTCCTGTAACCTGGGTTCTACTTATTTTAAGCTTTCAAGTTTCATTTTTGTTTTCCAATACTAAAAAACCTGGTTTCTACACAAATGAATTGAATTGCCAGGTCCTCAACAGTACCTAATTCTAGAAAAATAGTCTGGACTCAAGTTTTATCTACTATTTATTCCTCCTGAAGGTATTCTTATGCCTTCCTGTCGATCTCTAAGGATATAAAGTGCTGAATGATCTGTGCATGTCTGTTGCCATGTTATCCTGAGGGGTATTCTTGTCATATTTGCTTCGCAGAGATTGTTTACTTCAGTTAACCATGCTACCTTACTGCATACTTGCTCTAGGTAGAAGGCCCTCTTACTTGTTAGCTTTCAATTCAATAACTGTTACTAGTCCTCAACTTGTACCTAGAAAAGGAAATCCCAATTTTGTTCCCATTTATCCCTTAATTTCTCACAGCCATTTGTTCGTTATCTTACTAACTGCAACCAAGGAAAAGCAGGATGTATGCCTTGTGTAACAGTTATGTGAGAGGTTTGTAGAAAACCTAATAAGCACAGATATTTGAGTTCCTTTTGTACAATATGTTGTGGTATATCACAGGTTTAAACAAGCAAAACAGTAAGCTGTTTCAGTAATGATACTGTGGCTTTCAAATAGATAAGTAGCAATAGTTTATTTGACTAACAAGTAAAGTGGATTGGAAAGCAGGGGACTCAGAAATGTTTGTCTCTGCTGATGCTCAAGTATACTCTTCGTGAACAAATCCCAGGAGAGAGAAATAATCATGACTTTTTTCTTTGTTACAGGAGCAGTATGAATTGTACTGTGAAATGGGTTCCACTTTTCAGCTGTGTAAAATCTGTGCAGAGAATGACAAGGATGTGAAGATAGAGCCTTGTGGACACCTTATGTGCACTTCTTGTCTTACAGCGTGGCAGGTACTGTTCAGTTAGCGAAGAGGGTGGATTTCTGTTGCATCCTCTTTACGCTGTGGGTATGTGTTTGCTTTTCCACATACTCAGTGGAGGGTTCAAGGACATATATATTTAAAATGATAAACTTTTTCATTTTGTGGACCAGAATCTGTCAAAAGTCAAGTTCCAGGAGTTATTAAAATCTGGACTTGTATGTTTGCCAAGGCCATTTACTGATAGCTGCTAAGTGGATTTCCTGAGCACAGTATCTACTCAGACAGTGCAAGCTGGGCGTTTGGTGCCAGTTCAGTGACCAGGTCACTTCAGTATGTATTCAAAAGGCAGGAGGAGTGCAGGTAGCAGCTGGGAGTGGTTAACTTCAACTGGGACAGTGTTTTATAAGATTTCTTTGGTGAGAGAAGGATTTAGTCAGTAGTGCAGGTGAAGAAATGGCCTGTGGCAAAAAGAGCTTAGAATTCTTGTGTTTCATGTTGCTAATACGTAAGGCACTAAACCGTCTAGTTTTAGACAGTTGTTTAGACTGAATAGAGGGGAAACTCCCATCTCTCAGTGCGATCTACAGAATATCCTAACAAACCACAGAGACTTCCTGGTGACACAGGTTGGTGTGTTTTGTTCATCTTGTTCATGGATGGAAAAAGGAAGGACTGGTGCTTTTAGATCAGTGCAGTTAACAAGCACTTGACTTGAAAATGAAAAGCAGCGGGCATGCCTCTTCACAACTTCTGACTTCTCCTTAATAGGTGTTTCTAAACTGAATCAATTCTGCCACCTCCTCCCTGCCTCTTTCTTCTTCCTATCTGTATTTTTGTGGGGAGAAGAAGGGATGGTTCCATTCTCAGGCAGCATTCTGTTTTTCCATTAGCAGTAAAGCTTGCCGAAAAAGGAGTATTATTAGTTTCCAATTTTGTGTTCTTTATGCAACTTGAGTTTGATGCTCCAAACACAAATCTTTCAAGTTGCCCACAGACCTAAAATTCTGAGGAAATTTCATTTCAGGCATACCCAAATGAGAACATTTATTTCAGTGCTAAGCAGCTGCTGAGCTGGAACAATATTGCTCATTTCAGGAATACTCTTTCCTCTGTTCTTACCAGTTTCATTCTGAATGTCAGACTGAAATCTTTGTAGTTTTGATTGCTGGATGTCTCATTGCATGGTAGCAGCATGTTCCAGTGCTGAGGCAGTGATGTGCTCTGATTCTGGAGACTTGAGAAGGTAAGGTCCTCAGTGTTTTGGTTAATGGTTAAGGATCCAGGAAGAGGACACAACAAAGCACTTTAGGCTCAGAGAAGTAATATTCAGAAACATCAAGCTTCATCAAAGCATCGCAACCAGCTATAATAGACCAGGTACATTTAGGACTACTTTACAAATTATAACCTCTATATAATTACTGAGGCAGTGAAGAAATATTACACTGTAAAAGCATCAGCTGTTGTGAGCTTCTGGTGGGCTAGTGTTTAACTGGCAGCATAATTGCTCATTAGATGTGCCTCAAGATGTCCAATACAGATGTTTTCACTAAGCAGAAAGAAATTGAGTAAGCAACATTAGATCTACATAGAATCCTAAGGCTGATTGAGTTGTTCACCATTATGGAGATCAGTCTGTCAAATATGACTTGGTTTATCTGTTTAAGTTTTGTATTATGCAATAGGAGTAAAATGTAATTTTCTTCTGCAGAAGTCTGTTCTTGTCTAAAAACTGCATGTCTGGACTTCATTCTAAAAGCATATGGGCATGTATGCTGCATTGTAAGGTTCACTATAACTGCTCTTTCACAGTCCTAAATAACCTTTCTGTAGGCATGGGCAAATGTGTGTTCACATAGACATGTCAGAGCTCAGTTTTAATTTCTCAGTTGTATTCTTACTGTGGAGTGCAGGTCTCTTCTGCTGTGACTGGTTACCCAACGTATTTTGGTGGCCTTAGTGCTTTTCAAAAGGAAGGAAGGAAGCTGCAGTACAGAACTATTTGACAATGCAGAAGAAAGCCTTAAAAATTAAAAATCTGTGCCTCATCTTAAGACTGATTGTAGAAAATGGAACTGTAAGGAATTCTACAAGTAAGGGAGGGCATGGTTTAATGGGAGATGTCCCTGCCCATGGCAGAAGGTTGGAACTGGATGATCTTAAGGTCCTTTCCAACCCTGACTATTCTATGATTTCTGTTATATCTAATATGGAGGCACTCTTTGAGGTAGTAAGGGATGTTGACAAGACTGTAATTAGGATGCAAGGCTGCTGGAAGTAGTTTACATATATCTTTTCATACAAAATGAAAATCCAGAACTAACCATGCAAGTAGACATGACTGTTGTCGGGAGACATCGTTTATAGCTACATACAGCTTTGGGATAAAGTTCTTTGCAAAATGTAAAATCATCTGTCAGTTTAGTAAGACTGGCAAGTATCAAGATAAAAATAATGCTAGAAAAAGAAAATCAAAGCTGTCCTTATATCTGAGAAATCAAGAAGCTGTGCTTGCTTGGTGAGATTTCAGGATGGCTTATTTAGAATTAATTCTGGTGTTTGTATCTTTTTAGCTCTCTGACTATAAATGTGACACCGTGTGATATCTGAATTCAGACTGAATTATCTTGATCCCTCAAAACTTCAGGTTTTTTTTTGGTTTTGTTTTCTTTTTTTTCAATTCAAATCTGTGTCATGCCTCTTGATGGAAAGAATTCTTCCTTAGTGCTTGAAAGGCTTCTCTGGAATTTTTGTTCCTTATAATCTGAAATCTGCTTTAAAAGCTTTTTGAGTACTTCTGGTGAGGAAAAGAATATTTCTGAGATCAGTAAAAGGAATGGAAATACGACTGCTTAAAAATCATTTAGCACATTACGTCACTTAGAAGTTGAAATTCAGATGCTTCTTATTTTGGGTAACATGTGAAAATAGTTCCCATAATTTGCAGGTAATGTGGTAAAGTCCTCGCTTGTTACTTAAACACTTCAAAAAATGTAGCTTTAGATGTTCTCTGTGTATTGCTGAACAATGATGATGTCGCACCTGTGGTGGCCTATATACATGTTCTTCAGAGAATGTGCTGCATGCCTGAAAGCTCATCTGCATTTTCTAACTTAAAATGAGAAACAAATACTTTAACATAAAAGACAATGTATTAATAGTTATTATTAATAATAATAATTTCTATCTCTGTCTACACACTTCACCTTCTTTCCGCTAAAGGAGTAGGAAACTTGTAATCCCAAAAGGCAAGGTGCTACTTCCTGACGTATAATGCTAAGACAATTACCATTTTGGTGCTTTGTAGAGGTATTGGTTGCATTCTGATTAGTTACTTTAAAGTGAAGCTTAATCTTTGGACAGCAGGCAGCATTAAAAATGCAGTTCTGCCATTTACTATATTTAAGTACCTATGAATCTGTTTCCTGTTTATTTCCATGCTTCTTTACAAGCTCTTAGAGACCTGCTAAGGGCCTTTCTGGTAGAAAGATTTAAAATCTACTCTTAAAATGACTTCTCCTTTTTTTTTTCCCTGCTTATAGGAATCTGATGGCCAAGGCTGCCCTTTCTGCCGCTGTGAAATCAAAGGGACTGAACCTATCATTGTGGATCCCTTTGATCCAAGGGATGAAAACTCCAGGTGCTGCAGTATTATTGACAGCTTTAGTATGCCTATGTTGGACTTGGATGATGATGATGATAGAGAAGAGTCTTTAATGATGAACCGTTTGGCTTCAGTCCGAAAGGTAAGTCTTTCCAAATGCTGTACAACACATAAAGCTGTGTGTTTGTAAGTGAAGCTGCGTGTAGCTTCAAACAGTGAGAGGCTGCGCTTTGTGCTCTGGTTTTCACCAACTCACTGAAGAGTTCTTGGGTTGAAAAAACGATGCGCATCAACACTGCAGCATTAATGCTGGAGTTGAACAGGAGGAGAAAGAAAACTCCAGATTCTTAGCTGATACGAGCTGTGTTAACTGTTTGTAAAGAAGGTAGCATGAGTTTGCACCAGCTGTCAGGCTCTTGTCCATAATATGCTGTATGGACAGTTGCCTGAGCTGGTATTTGCAAGGAACAAAAACTTTCGTACGTCCAGAATACATTACTAGTTTTCTGCAGATGTTTGTATGCACGTACACAGAATGTTTTGTGATTAAACTTGCATTTCTAAGGGGTTTATGAATATTGCTGCTTTGTAAGGGTAACTTGTAACTGAATTTGTATTGCTTTTAATCATGTTTCATGTGAGTTGTCCATGATTTTCCAACCCCCCCTTTATTTTCAGTAGTAGGTTCTTTTAGTGGAAAAGCTTCTCTGAGATTATTCCTAGTGACTTTGTGTTTTAGGGTGGTTTTGCTCTGCAGGGGCTCTGTGTTAAATTCTGGGATCTTCTTTCTTTGGTCAGGGAGGTTTTCTTTCTGATAAATGAGCACTGTCATTAACAAAAGTTTATGTTGTTAGTTTTTTACTTTAGTCAGGAACACACATTGACATAGGCTATGCAATGCTGAATTTTATACTGTATTTTCTATACTTCCCCTTTAATAAGGTCATCTAAATGGAATAGTTGCCTTGAAATTGTTTTAGTAACATCTTTTCCATTGCCTTATAATTTCATTTGTTTTTTTTTTTAAGGGGGGAGAGGGAAGTGTTTCACCCTCATACCTGAGACTATTTCTCAATTAATACAGATAATATACATCTGATATTCTTCCTAAACCCTTAATTCATATGAATCATTCTTGTGTTGTGTATGTAATATAACATGGCCTACTCTTGGGAGCAGTTTATCCTTCCTTCCTCGACTTAAATTGCAGTCTGCAGCCTGACCTCTGTAAGATAGCCTTGAATTGATGGGCTTTTATAGCACACTCACTTCCATGATAAGGCAGAAATGCATTATGCTTTCATCAAAAGGAGGTACAACAGGCGTTACCATAAGAAGTCTTGTTCTTAGTATCTACCAAGTGCTTGAGTGCTTTGGTGCTTGCTATTTTTATGTCATTGATTTCATTGTTCAGGGAGAGAAACCTGCTTAATTATCCCTGAAGTTTAGGAGCACCATTCTCCACATTTTGCAGCCTCTTGAAGTCCCTACTTAAAAATGCTGATTTATCTGGTCATTTGGTGATTTTTCAGCTGCTCTTTTTCCTCTTAGGACTGTTACCAGTGGTTGTGCAGAGATGCTCTTAACTGAACCACCTGTGTGGCATATGACTTTATTTCTATACAGTTTCTGTTAGCAATGCCTTCATGAGCCTTGTCTGTTCCTTGTAATCCTTATTTGGTTTTACCACTGAACAGTGTTTCTTCATAGCCTGCTAGAATAAATTCTTTGTTTTTCTTTATGAGACTATGTAGGGTTTTTGAAATTTTCTTTTTGTTAATGCTGTCAATATGAAGGTGGTACTTGCATAATGGCTGTGTTTGTATTCATTTTGCTTGTCAAATGATGGACATCATGTAATTCAGGTCTCATAGCCAACCTGCTGACACTGTTGTTGCTTTGTAGTTCCAATGAAGTAATTTTTCAGTTCTTATTTTATTATAAGGAATGTTACATGCTTTCTGAACATGAAAGTGCTAATCCTGATTTTGCCTCACATTACCTGGCTAGACCATGTAGGTATTGCTGAGAAGATCTGTTTGTGTCAACATCTGGCCGTAGCAGTATGCTGGAATGTTAAACTTGCTAGAAGAGGAAAGTTGCAGGGACATAGAGTCCTGATGAAAGTCACTGTAGGGCTTTGATATGTTACAGAAATATCCAAATCAACCCTTATTGTGGGATGAGAAACGTTAAAATGTTTTGAAGCTGTTACTACCAATTCCCAAGCTTTGGAACTTGTACTTAGAGATGTATTCACATAGGAAAGAACAGTTGAGGTAAGCTCATTTCAGAAGCACACACAGTCAGGTACATCACTGATTAAGGGGCCTGGGTGGATTTTTAAGTGAGCTCTTCCTGACAGAATGAAAACCAGTTTTTGGAGTTGTCATTAAAGTGTAAATAAGATGTAATATTTTATCACCTGCTATACCTGTATGAATTATAAGTTGGATATCAAAAATACCAGTTCTGCACTTTGTCACTCTGTCTCTGTACTCATAAACTCTGAGAGGTCCCTGAATTAAGTCCCTGAGGGACCTCAGACTACAAAATCTTTTAAGGAAAAGAGTAACCACGGTTCTTTAATGGAATGAGTAAATGGATCCACTTATGAGAAAAATGATTCATTCTTCCGAGGTGTGTGAGTCAGCAGCAGCAGCACATCAGCTGTAACAGGGGCCTTAGAGAAATCCACTGCAATTAGTCTGTTTATCTGCCTCATCAAGCAGCTGATTTTTTTTCAGTTTCCGAATTGTCTGCAGATATTTCTTTATGAGAGAAATAGGAAGAGTGGTGCCAAAATCTGTTAATTGTCTCAGCGCTGAGAAGTTTCCAGCGCCATGGTATCAGCTTAGCTAATGCAGTTATTGCCGGAAGCATTCCTTTTCTCAGCTATGCACTGTTTGTGCTAGCTAAGCACAGGGTTAAGAAATGTTCAGATTACAGGCTCAGGTAAATACTAAAACCTAATTTCTTTGTTTTTTTGAGGAGGGCACTCGAGTCTCTAGTAGCCTATGTTTATTAGTATATCATGTTTAATATTCCATTGTCCTAATGAATTTAGTTATGTTACTGTATCTTGTATAAGGTGTAATTTATTACACGTCTTTATAAAAGAAAGGCAATAAGGAAAATGTACAGTGCAGTTCTTGTTATGAGCAAATCATTTTGAAGTGATAGGTGTAAAGGTAATTGTTTGATCTAAGTAATACTACATGAAAACATAGAGGAAACCCCCACCAGTTTAAGGAGACTGAGGTTTTCAACAGCTTAAAGTGAATTAACATTCTTTAAAAAACCCTGTTCTAAAAGTTGCTGAGGTTACCTTGTCTGGACTTTGATTCACACTGTTACTACAGACCAGTTATAGGAAATTGTCAAAGCTGGGAGTTGCTGTTTGTCATGATTAAGCTTCTTCCAGCGGATAAGTCAAACTTAACAAAAGACCTTGGTTCCCTAAATACAGAGGATAACTTTTTTTATTCCTTCATATCATTTCCATGTTATTAAATTGGCATTTTTCTGGTAATGTCGTAAGGCATGTGTTACAAGACTTCAAGTACGTATCCAGGTATTCCCTTCAGTTATCCATTCTTAACTCATGCACACATGTCACTTCCTTCTTAATGGCACACCTAGTTTGTGGGAATATGTTAAAACTAACATATATACATATATACAACAAGAGAGTCCCTAACTGCTTAATTATTAGTCTTGGAAAGAGGCATAAACACTGAGAGACAGTGTTCCTGCCTTTGTTAAAATGGATTGTACTGATTCCTTTAGGCGGTGTGGTGCTAACTCTTACAGCCCCCACTGCCTCTCTGTTCTTCATATGCATTTTCTTGGGTCAGCAAAGGACAGATCAAATAAAGAACAAGGCGGTCTATGTAAAAAATGTTCACATCCACCAGTGTTAAGTGTTCTACCTTTACATCCTTATAAATTTTTTTAAGTCCAGATTATGCTAATCTGTGTCATAATTTAATAAGAAATAACAAGTATGTGAGTTGCTCTGATTATAATTAAAAATACTTCAAGGAACTACTTGGAAATGCAAAGTCCCTTTCTGGTATAGGTCTGCTTGGACCTTGTTAAATATCTCATTATGAAATTTATAAATTACTGAGTTTGGTCCAGCAGGACATTATCAGTCAGGATGATATTCCTCTGTGACTCACTGGTTAAGGTTTGTGTTAAGTATGTTTTTCGTATGTGCCTATTTGACAGGCATTTGAAGTTAAATCTCTAGATTCAGTAGCCTGACTCTTAATATCTCCATCAGAAAAACCTTCACTAGACATTGTAATCAATGCCATAAACAGGCTTATTCTTGAGCTCACAACAACTATGGGCAAACTGTGATATACCAGTATATCCCAGTAATAAATCTGATTAAATAACATATGTGATTGACTCTGCAGTACAATTGTGCAGTAAGTCGCAGCTGCTTTTCCCTTGGCAGCAGTCATGTCAGCCAGATGAGGTCCATATTGCTACAAAGGAGTCTGTGTTCTTCTCCTTAATTACATCTTTATTGCCCAGGTCTGTGGTGTTGCAGCAGAGCCCCTTTGTGCACTGAAGGTCTGTCTTGTGTCACTGCCAGCTCATTTGTATTGGTTTGTGCTTCAATCACTCACTTGTTTTTCTTTTTGTCACTGTGCTGCTCTTATTGCTCCTTTACTGGAAAATACAAGGAAATCTCCAGTAGATGACAAGCAAAGATTTTAAATCTCTTCCTCCTTAGGGAGTCTGCCAAAAAGAGTAGGTATCATGTGCATCTGTTAATGCTCTGGTACCCGCATGAAACACAATTGTCTTGTTGGCGTAGCTGTCAACACACATGGAATGATGTAGCTAGACAGGGTGGGCAGGAAAAACATGTTTGTTTTTATAATGGGAATATGATGGAAATCTGATCTTGAATGCCGAAGAAAACATGTTTGTTGCTGTGGAATACATCTAACTAAGGAATCATAATGTTGTGATAGCATTATGGCTGTAAGCAATTGCGATCCAGGGGTATGAAAGATTATTTTGCTATTTTGAAGCAAGACATTGATATAACCTTAAATTGAAGTCTTTTTCAAAGTAATAAATGTGTGAAAATTTCCATTTCGTTTTGGCAGTTGTGATATACTATCCACGGAATATGATGGGTAGAGATAGCTAAATACTAAATGTATATGGAACCAGAAATTTATCACATAAATTGTCTCTCACTGCAGTGGGCTTAAAAAACATGTCAGGTTTTAAGAATCATTGCAATTTTCAGTGATTTTTCATATTCTGTGTTATGTTGCTGCCTACTACATATAAGATTCATCCTTTAGCCACTTGTTTCCATAAAACTGAAAATAGCATCAGACCTTACTGGGTTTTAAATGTGAATATTTCCATGATTGCTGCCTCTGCTGGAGCTGGACTGTTATGGCACGAGAAGTGTGACCTGGATGAGGGTCCAGTGCGCTCACTAAGGACTGAGCATGTCATTTTGTCTAGAGTAGAAAGGGAAGGTTGCCGTATAGAAACAGTGATGCATAGTTTCAGATGCTATTACTCCGCTGTTTGTTTAGCTGTGGGTTCATATTACTGCAGCAGTGTGACAGTAGTGACTGTCAGCTTGCTCTCCAAGGAACTTGTGTTAATTAATGTGGTGGTACAGCAGTTAGTACACCTGAAATTCCAAACAAGTGTTACCTATCCAATGCTCTGTTTCCAGTATTTCCTATTATTCTGTGTTTCAACTCCTGTTACATAGAGGGCACTTTCTTAGTTCTTCTGGAGCAAATCCCTGTTAACTGAAGCGCAGTATGTTACGCAGCACCATGTAGTCACTTACTATAACATTTCCATTTCTTTTGAATAATTGTATGTTTTTGGAGGTGTGACCTGCTTGTTTGCTTCTGTTTCAAAGAATTTGGGGAATGAATTCATTTTATGTCTGGTGGAGCTAAAGCATTGAGTATATCGTATTACATACGTGGCTCTTGGCTTTCAGGAATGCTTGATGGAGGCATAACTTCGCCTTGAAAACTAAAGCTATTAAATGTTACGGTGTTTATTATGCTGTTTAACTGATAGATGCTTTCTGTTAAGGGAAATGAATTGACTTGGTTTATAGTCATTGCATAGTTAAAGTTGCTCAAGCACTCCTGTGAGGTACACATCTAGCTTAGTTATTCAACTTTCTGTTACGTTGAGAGAGTAAAATCACCTCGGTCATTCAAGAGTTTATCCTTATGGTGATCCGCTCAAGGTCAGTGGCTTCCACCAGTTAAAAGGAACAAAGAAAAATTAAGGACTGTGATCAAGGTGATTTAGCTTAAAGATTGGCACAATTTTCTGAGCAATTTTTTCAGGCTTGACTTAAAAGATGGCAAATTCTTAGCCTCTGTGTGCAAGTGAGAGTTACTAGGATGCCTCAGCGCACAAGTGGCCTGAGGCTGATGCTTGCTGTGGGTCTTCCACTTCTTGTGTCTACTGTCAGGGAAAGCACAGAACAGCATAAACGTACAGGTTTACTTACAGTACGCTCAAACAAATACAGTGAGTTCACAGAAATAACTGTAACTGATTACTGCAAACACCTAAACTGCTTGTTAAAGCTGGGCCAAATAAGAGGTTCAGGAACAAGTTGCAAAAATGGGTGGAGAGTATATTGGGGACTGAAATCTTTGGTTCTGGTGTATTAGAAAGGATAAGTCAATGACAAAAAATCACAGTTTGCCACTGGGCTTGGTGTATGCGTGTCGTTAGTTCAGTATGCACAAAAATTATAAACTGAATTGCCCTGAAATTATTTTTTTTCAATCATCAAATAAATGAGGAATAAATAAAAATTCATTGCCTACTGGTTTGCTGCTGATTTTGATTCTGAGTCTTCAGAAAACACATACTTTCTATCAAAGTGTGATCTGGAAATCGGCTGTAGTTAATAGATAATATAATAGAAGTCCAGCTTTTTGAAGTAAATTAAGTACTCCCTATTGGTAAAAAGGTTATCAAGAATAGCAGAGCTACAATGGAATCTCTGATTGTTTCCTTTTGTATGGCAGTGCTTGCTTGTTTGTTACATTACCGGAATATGCTTTCATTTTCATCACAGGTTAACAGGGATCTTAGTTTTGAGGTTAATGACTTGGAGACTTCTTCAGTAACTGTAAGATGAGCACCTCTACTGTCTATTATTTAAAATAGCAGCAGGTCATCCATTATGATAAATGTCTATCAGAAAATACCTGACAAGTATGAAATGCTTTAGTCATGGAATGGAAGTTGTATATTTACCTGATAAGTAGTATACATAAATAGTAAATAGTAATTATTTTCTTTTTCCTGTCTTGAAGTGCAATGAGAGGCAAAATTCACCAGTGACTTCCCCAGGATCTTCTCCTCTTGCACAAAGAAGAAAACCACTTCCAGACCCCCTGCAAATCCCACACCTTAGCCTTCCACCTGTACCTCCTCGCCTGGATCTTATTCAGAAGGGAGTAGCGCGGTCACCATGTGCCAGCCCAACTGGGTCACCAAAGGTAAGTCTTTCTGACCCATTATGTCTTTATATGCAAATATTGCTAAACTGTGTTTGATTGCTTTCAAGGTGAGCTTGCTTGCTTGTTTGTTTTGGAAGGTTGGATATTCTGAACTTATCTGTGTGTGTATTTGCTTCTTCATGATTTTGCTCTCTCCAAAAGAACTTTTAATTCCGTGTAGTTTAGAAAGCTTAGATTAGATCCCCATAAAGTCTCTTATCTCCTTTAGTTGACTTTGGTGAGTGTCCGTCCCTTTGCATAATACCTTACATAGTAAGATGTTTACAGCTACATGAGCTGGTCAGATACAACCTCTTTGTCTGATGATTATGTTGTACTTGGTTGCAGTCAGAATTTTAAAGACATTGCTGTAATGGATTGCTTCTGTAATAAATCCCGATTAATGAAAATAAATAGAAATGAAAGTTTCCTGAAAATAGATTTAAAGGTCATTATCTCATTAAAATTATATGTTGTGCTCTGATGATGATTGATACTCAATTTCCTCCGTATCCTTACAAGAAAAATACGTGCAAATAACACTGCTTTCAAAACCTTAAATGGCATACACTGGGATGAAAGCTTCAAGGAAAATAATAATGACTCTATAGCTAATAAATTGTGTGCTGTATTTTGTGAAACTAATGATAATAGAGATTTAAAGATTTTTTTGAGTGGATAAGCGCAAAGGAGAACAAATACTGTGGTGTTTGGTCTCTATTACAGGTTGATCGTTTTGTTGTCACTGCTGTATAGAGAGGGGTGACTAGATATAAAATGTTCATTTTTCGATGATGAATTAAAATTCAAGTTCAAAACATGACTTTAATCATGTGTCCTTATAACAGTCCAGTATGAATTACCCTATTGATTTTGTCAGCTTTTTACTTCAAGCTTGAAAATCAACGCCGTTTTAAGATTCCAGCAGTCCATGATTTAGACAAAAAAAAAATAGAAGTTTGAATAGTTTATTTAATTTCCTTTCATCTCTTCTAATATTATACAAGGGAATTTACATCAAGAATATATACCAAAAAAAATAGCACATTCATTAAAAGTTAATTTTACTGTAGTGTATTTTTACCAAGTTTCTGTATTTTTAAAGCCACCAAGTCTGAGATAACAATAATAGTGCTTTGCATGTTTTGGTGACATTTTTTTGGAAACTCTAGGTTTTCCTAGAAAATTTCCATGGAAAGCCAAGAAATAATTGGGGGGAGCAAAGGAAATGAGATGGGGCAAAAAGGAATCATTTCATGCTTCAAAAAAATCAGTATTAAGAAAAGCTGTCAGTCCTGCCACAACTACTGCTTCAGTCAAAAAGCTCTTTTCTCTTCGTTCAATGAAAGACTATAACTATAATTAGAACTGCAAGCTCTAACAAAACATTTGGAACCATCCATTATGTTCTTGCCTTGACAGTGAAAATGACTCTTTTTCTTAACTAGCAACTGAATTAAGCACTTCTTTAATATTATATGACTAGACATGCAGGTAGAATAACTTCTGTTATTTTCTTTGTTACGTGTTGAGTTGCTGCTCAAAGAATAATGATGGGCTAACAGGTGAAATGAAAGGAAATGTTCTTACTTTAAAACTTAAATGACCTCCATCTCTTCAAGAGGTAATAATGTGCAGGCTCGCCTGAGTCCATGAAAACGGCACAGTACAAGGGAAACAATCTTCCCTGTATTCCTTATGGTAGCTGGTGACAAGAGAAAAGCATTTCACCTGTCCCAAGTGTTATTTTGTGAAATGCTCTTGTGCACATCCTGATGGAGATGTTTCATCGGCTTTATGCTTTCAGAAGCTATTGAGCTACCTATATAAGGGTTTTTTCTGGTATTTTGGTTTTCAGCTTTTTAATACAAGTGCACATAATTTTAGGAAACATTTCACCATTTCTGATATGCTTCAATTCTGAGAAAGAGGCACTCTGGCAAAGGCTGTTTGTAGACGAGCTAAATGCAAACCTAACTACATGCTAAGTATGTTACCTGAAAAATTAACTGCAGTTCACATAAACCGGGCACTCTTAACAGTGCATGTCATGAAAAGAGCGGAGCCATCCTTATGCGTATGATTAACAATGAAGCATTTATTTTCTTCTTCCGCTTGCTCCCTAGTCATTGCCTTTCTACCCTCATTTGCTGTCACTAAGTCATTTCCCTTTGGATGTGGGGTTTATTTTGTTTGGGCTTTTTCCTGTATCAGCAGGTCTGGTTTTTCCCATGTATTCATCCAGATTCCTTTCAGCAGCTTACCTAAGTGATTCAAGGACTCAAAGTAAAGGATTCTGGAAAAAATTCTGGGTCAGATAAATCTGCCTCAGTTGTCTTTTCTCCCTTCCACTCCCTCCATGGGTTTCTTATGCTACAGCAGAAATGGCTTTCTGAAGAGGCCAGGTTGCCTGCAGGATGCAAATACAAGCCTACTGTTTCACCTACTAGTAACTATTCTTGTGATTCAGTTAGAAATGGTAAAACCATACTTAATTGTGAGAAATACGCATGGTTTTAAGTAACCTTTTTTTCTTCTTCTTTCTGACTTGCGTTGTTTAGTCTTCTCCCTGTTTGGTGAGGAAACAAGACAAGCCTTTGCCAGCACCACCACCTCCCTTGCGAGATCCTCCACCGCCCCCACCTGAGAGGCCCCCTCCCATTCCACCGGATAACAGGATAAGCAGACACCTGCATCATCCAGACAGTGTGCCTTCCAGAGACCAGCCGATGCCCCTTGAAGGCTGGTGTCCCAGGGATGTGTTTGGGACAAGTCAGTTGGTAGGATGTCGAATAGGGAATGAGGCTTCTCCCAAACCAGGACTGACTGCAATTTCAAACATAAATGGAAGGCACAACCGCATAAGTTCTGATCCAGGATTTATGAGGAAGCACAGACGTCATGAAGTGCCAGCGGAAGGTGCTAAGGTATGAGAAGAGCTGAATGTGTTGCATCCTAATTTGATGCCCTACTGCAGCATTGTCTTGCGTTGGCTGATGTACTGTTTATATTGATCAGTGTTAATTTACTGTTTCTGAATATATTCTGTTGATACTTATTAAGCTGATCATAAATGATTTGTTAAATACTGTAATTTGTAAGGCAACAGTATGTGAGGATCTAAGTTACAATTTTAACATGAAATCTTTTTAAAAAATGGCTTAGAGAGAAAATTCTTGATTTGCTGTATACTTTCAGCAGATTATCCATACAGTTGATGCATAATAATAATAATCATATTTCACTGTATGCTGTAGTGTAGTTATGTAGCATCTCTGGACTTCTTTGGAAGTATCTGAGGTCAAAATTGCGTAGGTATTTGCTGGTGGAATATGAATGTTCCAGTTACCTCTGTCATAGGTGAGGTAAGGACTTGGCAGCCTCTTCAGTCTGTAATGTATGCAGTATGTCCAGATAATGTATACAAATATAATTAAATTGTCAAATATATGGTGTGCATTAACATAAGCTAAGCACCCTAAAGGTCCGATGTGTTGTTTTACTTTCAAAAGAGCATTGAGTTACTTATGATGTTCAATATACTCAAATCTAACCTGCCTTGACCCTAAGAAAGAGGAAACGAGTACATCCTGAGCCAAGCTAAATGTAAAATCATTTATTTTCATCACAAGCTATATGAGTGGCATCCTTGAAAGTGCTCAGTGGCACAACCCCAGTGTTGCATTGTTTGATTGAGTTATTGTCATCACTACTGTAAATGTTATAGTAGATATTTATTGCTGCTACTTTTGTCTATTGCATACAGTAATACTCTTATTTTTAGCTGAATTCTTCCTCCTTTGGACATTGTTTAATTTGCCCATAGCAGCTTTTGACTTCTCTAGGACAAATGTCCAGTGTAATGTCTAGTACTCCATTTCCAGTGCTGAGTGTGTTCAGAGATGCCACTTGAAGGTTTCCAGTGATGGTCTAGCTTGGTTTGCCTAGGGGCATCTGCTTGTCACCCACCAGAGAAGCATGTTTTCTTGTCCTTGTTTGCAGTGGTTAGACATATGACTGTAACTATGGTGTTTCTTTTCTAAGAAAAGGAAAAAGAGATCATTTCTCTATGCTATTTGAAGATACCTAGGAAGCAGAGTGTTGAGGAAGTAGTTCTGGCATTCGACAGCTTCAGACAATTTGCAAGTCTCTGTACAGTTGGGGAGACTTACGTTTGAAAAGATCAAGCCTAAGAAAAATCTAATTCTGCTCTAACCAGTTTTACCAAAGCAGCTCAGTGATTTCTTCATAGAGTAGGTTATTAGCTCAAAACTGCTCTTTTTCCTTTTTTTGCTTGAAAACTACATTACTTGTGCTAAAAAGTAGCTCAAAATCATAACTTTTTCTGTTTGCTATTCACAAGGCCACAAGCTGTTTAACCTTTCTATCTCCATTTAATTTGTTGTTTTTTATGTGTATGTTTTGGTTATTTTGAAAGTACGTTACTGAAATTCAGTTAGTATAGGTACAGAACATAAGCATACGTGATGAAAGGTGTTTAAGACGTCCGTGATATTAGATAAAATTAGGATGTCCTTTTATCATTATCAGGGCCAATACCACAATTTTACTCACAACTAAGCAGTTGTTTAAAGTGCTGTAGTTTTTCATCTGATTTTCAAAGGATACTGTGTTTGTATCTTGAATTGCACCTACATACAGCATTTCAGTTGTGGTTTTGCACTGTATTGAAGCTGATGGAATAAATACTTCTCAAATCAGAATAACCACTCATTGTAGAAGTGCTGGTGGTATAGTCCGGAGAAGTTACATTTGTATTTCTTTAGGCAAATGCTGTTTGAACTGTCATCTTCAGGTAATGTGTCTGAGCCTTTTGGTTAAGTTGAGCAACTGACAACTCTGAATTACCCTTTCAAGCTGTATGCACATTCAGAAGGGAAGCTTCTAATGAATTTTCATCCTGATGCATATATGAATTGTCATAAAATCTTTTTGCTGTTGGTAGAAGCCAAGAGTCAGGAAGACAATCCTGTGGGTAGGGCATGGATTTTGTCAGGCACTGTATCAGAGTATGTTTAGCATGCTGTGCCTGTTGTTTTCCCACTGTACTTCATCTCTCTCACCTTGATCGATTTGCAATCTTGAAATCTTAATTTGCCCCCAAGCAGTTCAGCTGTAACTGAGTAGTTCATCTAGTAACCATGATGTGGAACTTCCTCTTTTGGCAGAGATCTAAGCTAATGTGTTCTGCAGCTCTCAGATGGGGGGAGCTGAAACAGCTCGCTTTTGAGAGTCACTGCAGATAACAGCTCTCTAGTGTGAACTTGTAGGAAAGACTTTAGTCATAGTCTTCTCAAGGTCTATTTTGGAATACCTAGCTGATGAACATCTGTGCTGATAAACAGGAGGAGATATGCATTGTAACTCTTGTGTGATTTTTAGGTCTTTTCAAATGGTCATCCGATAAATGAAGAGTATGATGTCCCTCCACGGCTTTCACCCCCTCTTCCGGCTGCCTCCATCATCCCTAGCTTAAAGTAAGTTAACTTAATCTGTAGAAGAAATGTGCTAATTAATGTTAATAACAATGATTCCCTGATGCCAAAAGGAAAATGGAGAAAAGTGAACTAATATAAATTGGTGATGACTTATCTGTAAACTTTAATGTGATTTTACAAAGGAAACATAAATTGCATTGATTCAGTGGAAGCAGTTCTAATGTTAATTGAAGATACTACATTTTCATAGGAGGAGAAGATAAATTGTGGCAGATTTTGCTCACAGATATTTTGCAGTGGGAGTACATACTGTCTGATTTTGCTTCTACTATTGCAGAAGTGTGGCTAGAACTATTTGTCACAGGAGATAAGAGATTCTAGGGAAACTGTTAAAAGTAAAGAGCATAATTTGTGTGTGTTATGCCCCTGTAACCTGGTTATGCTTTCAGCACATGGGGCTTTATGCAGGTTTCACACCACTATCTTTTTGTTGTTATGGCTGAAAACCAAACAAAAGCATTTAATATCGTGCTCTTATTAAATGGGATCAGCCTCCTTGATTTGCAGATTATGGTTTGGGGGATTTTGTCATTTTAAGTTTCAGACTGCTCTTAGTCTTCCATTCACACGACTGTCTATTTGGTACCAAGATGTTGCTCTGCTTAGCAAGAATCTTTGAGCTCTGAATCACAATGGATTTTCTGTGGAACAGGAGATTTATGGTTAAGAAGTTTGAATAATCTAATCTACAGCTACCAAAACATCACATGGAGTCACTGTTAAAATCAAAAATTGCTCATTGTGTTGTGTCTTGACACACTAATACTCACCAGTGCTTCTCAAAGTAAAGTACTAATATGTACCAATACATAAAGTACTAATATGTGCTAATACACGCTAATGTCTACAAATCTAAATCGATTTCAAATAATGTTGTTACCACTAGAAAATAACCTGGTCATCTGTAGTATCGCATGGCACTGTGTAGGTTCAAAAACTGGGTGAAATCTTCAAAACCAGCGAGTTTAATAATTGTAATATTTCCAGTAACCATAGCAATTGCTTTCAAAACAGCAACTTAAGTATTATTTAATTTGGAATGTCAGAGAGAGTATTCTTCCTCCTGTTAAATTGACTGCACTGAGCCTTCATAAATACATTGAACTTCACATGATCAGAAATCTCCTGCTTTCCACAACGGTGCTGCAGTCAATCTGGTGCAAGTTTCTCATTTTTTTCCTTCTCTCCAGTCTCCACAGAGTTGTGACTCCAAAGCTAGTTTGTTTCTTACAGCTCCAAGGCATGTTATTCTTCCTAGTTATTAGCATACATCTGTAATTTCAAAGATTTGACTGCAGGATACATTGGCCATGCATGAAATACCTCAGTCAAAATAGTGAGGCAAAATGACCCTTAACTGAAACTTCACAATTCGAAAATATCCCTACGTGTCTGGTCATTTTTTCACTGAATATATATTACAAACATGACTTTTGCCTTTACTAAGTTACATGAATAGAAAAGCACTAGTGTATTTTTTCTGGAAACAGTGCTGATTTATTTTCGTTTTCCTAAATTGATTATTATGAACCATACTTAAATAATGAAATGTCGGACTCTGATTAACCAAACATCTGATTTTTATTTTCCACTCAGCCACTGTGTTGCAGACTGTACATGTGAAAGTTATTCTTTCATTGGACTGCTGTTATTTATGCTAGATTATTTTAGCAGCTTTTGATCAAATAGATGGTTTATTCTTGGGGGAAAAAATATCACAACAGAGTTGTATGTCAAAGATACAGAGTAGTTATTCACCCAAACTTTGAAAATTTCTGGTTAATTAGTGTTTTATTCCTGTGAGTAGGCCCCATTCTGCTACATCAATAGCAAATTAGCCTCTTTTTCTCTGTACTTTGTACCACAGTGATGCTTTCTGTGTTTGTTTTTGAGTATGTAATGCACCATCTAACTCTCAAGTACCTTTTGTAGTCTGCACATTATTTTAGGAATATATAGTTGCGTTGAGGTAGTTGAAGTAAAATTAGCATCGGAAGTTATTTCTCCTCTTGCTGTCACTTCGATCTTGCTAGCAAACTTTGAAGGTGAAATCATACTTCCACTAAGGGCAGCTGTGGCTTGGAAATCCTGGCTCCATCCTTTGGCATGGCACTTCCCAGTGGCATTAGAAGGAGTGTTGCTGTTATGGGGGTTCCAAACATCAAAGAGATGCTTTGGAGGGCACAACGTGTCCTTAGCTCATAGCTTAACAGGCCAGTGAGTTTGGAGGTACCAGCTGTTCTGTGGTTGCATTGTGACTAATGGAAAATTATGTCCTCCTCTATGAATGAAAGCAAACTGCTTTGTATATGCTTTGGTTTTAAGGTAATTCGAGGGCAGTTGCCATGAGTGGCTGACAAGTGCTGACTTGGTCATGTGGTCCATAGAACTTAACACTTATTTTACTGAAACGGTTTCCTTGAGGCCTTGCAAGATTGCAGCTTTTGTAATAGCAAAGTAGTAACGATTGAACTAGATGATCTTAAGGTCCTTTCCAACCCGAACTATTCTATGATTCTATGATTGTTACCTTAGAGCACTAGCAAGTAGTACTCTACATAGGACAAAACAGTTGATAGCAAGGATGTCTGCGTTGTATGTGTTGCAGGGCAGCATTTCAACAGGCTATGTTGTCCTGTGAATTTGAACAGTCTTTAGCAATCAGAGCATAGTAGAGGTATGCTTGGGAATATTGTGTAATTTAGTTTAATCTGAAAGTTCTGCGCTCCTCAATACAAATCAGAGCATGGTAAGTGGGGGGATTAAAGGGATTCTTACCCAAAGCACAGCCCTGATCCAGGCTGAAATACCTGGACTGCAGGTTCATAGCGTCTTCAGTTCTGTGAATCAGTTTACCAGTAAATGATGGAAGGGGAACCTTTCTCTGAAATACTTCTAAATGAGCATGAGGTGTTGGATTCCCTGGAGTTCTGTTTACAGCTTAGTTGGACATTAAGTGGCTTGACAAAAATGAATTCTCAAACCTTTTTGTTTACCTTTGGCCCTCTGTGCTCAGGATGATAGAGTTTGGCATCTAGCCTGCTGTTCAGCAAGCTAGAGAAGACCAAGTCATGGCTTACTGGAATGTAATTCTGTCTTTCCATTTTCAGTATTTCTACTTAAGGAGTAGGAAGGGGAACTAAAGCAAATCTAAATGCAGTGTTCTGATCAGTTGTGTGTTTCTTTGTTAAGAGTAAGGAGGTTTTTTAAAGTGTAATTATAGGAAATTTCACCAGCTTGATAAACAGATGCCTCAGTGTTTGTATCTTAGTTTATAATTACAGTGTTCATCTGTTTAGTTACAAAAAACAGTAAAATATTTGTCTATTTATCTTACTAGGTGGGTTTGTGTAGAGCAATAGAGTTAATCTTAGAACAGTAGAGGTTTAATAACATAATTTGATCCTGACGGGATTTCAGTAATGATGGAGAAAATGGGGCAGGCATCTGTCAGAGCGCTGCAGAAGAATTCTGAAATCAGATATTACGGCTGGATGAAATTGTAAGAGCAATATGCTTTAAAAAATACGAATTCTGAAATATTAATACAATTTAAGTGTAGGACAGTTTTAGGGCTCTAATTGAGAGTGTATTAGCTATGTATTAGTATTCCAGCTCTTCTACTGCTTTACAAATCAGAAGTGCCTTTCAAATATTCATCATTTAATATTTACAACCTGGCAAATGTTCTCCTTTCTTTAAAGGCAGGGAGAGACTTTACAAGTGCGAAAGACTCGTGTAAGGCAACATGTTATTTGGAAACAGGGTACTTGGAACTTAGGTCTTTAATAATAGCTCCAAACTAGTAGGCATTTCTCAACAGAGCAAAGAGCTTTTGCTTGGCTTTTTTTTTTCCCAGCAATAGCTTTTGAAGAAGGTTTAAAGCAATGCTGTCACCCTGGCTTGGTCAGTGCTGGGCATCTGCCATTGGTCAGTCTCAGACATTTCTAGTCTAGATACTTACATTTCAAAGACACTGCTATCTGCAGAAGCCAGAAATTCAATTTCTGATTGTTTAAAAACCCCAGAGGCTTATATATGCATACATATATATAAAGCATCTCAGGAACATGATGGATTGCCATGTAGGAATGATTTAATGTCCACAGAAATTAGAAAATTTATTCTTTGGGGGCCTTTCAACTGTATACGTGAGAATATTGCAATGTTGTTACTGTCCCATTACTTTTTTGCTTTCTGTTTTTTAAATGGCCATACAGCAGTGATGCCAACCTCTTGTACAACTATGGCATCAAGGATGGAAAAAGCAATTTCACACTGCATTGCTGTGTGAGAACACCAAGTGGTTGAAAACCGCAATATGGAGTTTGCAGTTCAGTGCCCTAAATCTTCTTTCCCCTATCTTTGACTAGTGTGTCTTTGCAAAAGAAGTTGGATCCCCATTTTTAATGAGCTTGTTTCTGAAGTCAGAGAATATACTACTGATTGAAGGAAAGAGAATTGGAGACGTTAAAGTAGCTAGGGAGATCTAAGTTTGAATACATTCAAACAAAAGTAGCACATCTGCCCCCTGCTTTCTCTGTTCTTTTTCCTCCCCTTTCCCTTCGTTTTTTTTTTTTTTGTTTTCTAAATATTGGTTTATAAATATTAATTGCATAACTGGCTAGTTAGTTACTTGGTTTTGTTCAGAGAGTACCTCTATGTTCTGAAGTGATGTGGCACCATCTCCTGTAGAGAAAGACACCCTTTTCCCTTGTGAAGAAGTATGCTGTGTTAGTCAGGTGCTGTTTGTGTTTTAAAAATGAGGAGATGGGCCTGGTCTTTAGCTCTTGACCTTAAGATAAAATCAAATTAATTAGACCGTAGTAAGACAAAGTATGTACACTCCATGCTTGTATTTGCTTATAGTCCTTAAGAACTTCCCTCGATGATGTATGAAGTAGACGGATCTTTTAATGTAGCAGGTTGTTCGTGAGCTCAGGGACCATTAGCCATGCTTTCAAGCCACAAATCAGAATGGCTGTAGGCACATAGTGCATCTTTATTGAGGTTCCTCCAGCTTTTGGCTTTGTTAGGTGTCAAAAAAAGGCGCCATTCACTGCAGAAGATAATATCGAGATGATCTTTGAAGTTGTACACTTACTGCTTCTCATGTTCAACTAGTTTAGGAGTCAAATTTTTGTTTGTGGTTTTCATATATGATCAAGCTGAAGTTAAATTAAGTCCCTAATGCAAGCTCTTATATTTCATATATTTATCTGAATCTATTTGAGCGGTTGCTATAAATAGAGGAGCTCTACGTATTAAAGAGTAGAAGATGTTGGTTTGCTAGGTCTATAACCAAGCTAGTTATGTTTTATGAGAGCCAAAAGATGCTGAGCTTGTTAACACCTAACAAAATAACTTTCTCCAAACTGCTCACTAAAATGATTTTTTTCTCCATAGTTTTATTTACCCTCATATAAAGCCGGATAGTAGAAGTTAGTTTTTCACTTTAAAAGAAATCTGGAATCCAGCAGATACTCTTCATGACAGAGCTTGTTACCTGTAAGAGAAGATTGTAAAGTCTACCTGTTTTCTGGTCTTCCACTGCTTTGAAGAAGTGGCATAAATCACTGATGGGGAGGACAGTTAAAGACAATTGTTTGAAGTGAAAAAGAAATGTAAAATATAGGCAAATTCTGGGAGTTTGATAATGTTATGGTGTCACTAAAAGACTTCATTGAAAGGATGAATGTCTGCTGCCTCACTGAGCCCTGCTAAATCCTATTTGCCCTGAATTAACTTTTGTTTAGTACTTTTGATAAGTGCAAACAGGTTAAGCCTTGTAAGTGCCTATTTAGTGCTCTAATTCTTTGCAATTCTCTTCTATGTTATGCTTGCTTAAAGTAGCTGTGTAACTCTTAGAAGATCAGCTGCCAGTAAACATCCAAGTTTTAATTTGAGGTGGTGTTTTTGTTACCTTATGTGTAACAGACACGTATTTGACGTGGT
>JASSUY010016323.1:0-10916 GCA_032466535.1 Forpus xanthops | reverse complement strand
ATAGGCCCCCTTCAGATACTGGAAGGCTGCTATGAGGTCTCCACGCAGCCTTCTCCAGGCTGAACAGCCCCAACTCTATCATCCTATCTTCATGTGGGAAATTAATAAATATATTATAAAGGGAATACAATGAGATTTTTAAAGAAGTCAGGAGCAGTAGCAGCAGCCAGCTGTTAGCTCTCAATCACCCTTTATAGGTGGAAATACGCACATCTAAACCAACAGAAAAACATTCCCCTTGCTGAAAATGGCTCTTACTACACACTGAAGAGAAACAGATTTCTGATGTTCTACCAGAAGATGGGCCCACAAAACTGCATGACTAACATTTTATCTATTATCAAAACAGTAGTTCCTGAGTGATTTCAATTGTTAGAAAAGGATTGCAATAAATTATACCTGAATGCTACAAAAATTAAAAAAAAAAAAATAAAAAAAAAAACCTACTTACTCTTTACCAGCAAGAGGATAAACTGATACTTCATAAGACAAACACTGTGATTAAGTGAAAACTTTTACTCTTGGTTCCACAGGAATGACTTCTGAGGAAGTAGAGAATGGAAGAGGGTTGCCTCTCCCAAAAACCAAAGAATTTAAAGACCTTAAACCTATGTAAATAATCCCCAAATCCTGCAGAAGGATAATACAGAGACAAGTAAAACATTTTTTGCATCTGGACAGGGATTCTGTGGATGCAGATACTTAGTAAAGGCAAGTGGAACAAAACCTGATAAAACTGTAACATTACTCAAGTTCATTATAGCATGCCAGATTTCAATAAGCAAATACAGAGTAACATTTCACAGGATCCAGAGCAGACATAATGCTCAACTCAAGGAACATTTACTCATTGGAAACAAATGCAAGTGTTGTGAAAACTATTTGTGTAAATTTAAGATGCGATGCAATGTCTCATCGGGGAAAGACCCCAAATTCATAAACATGTCTCACTGGAGATACATTTTCCTACAAATGAACTTTAAAAAAGAAGAAATATATGTGTCAGAGGTTCAGCTGGGTAGTTTTATGTGAGCCAGAATACACTTTCATAAATTTGCAAAGCTGGACTCAGGACTGTTGCCCAATGGAAGCATTTAATTTTACATCTACACACAATTTCTTTTTTCTTTAACATGCTGGAAGATGTGCAGAGGAGTTTTACCTTTTACTTATGCTTTCGCACAAATCCATATGCAGCATGTCCAGAAAAATGCAAAGTCCAGTTTTCATCCATTTTGCAAACTTTTGCACCTTTGTAAAATTAGTTATTTCCCAGTAGTACTTTCAGTCATAGAACTTCCACTTACAATAAATTTGTGCAGTGCATCCGTACAGTCCATTTATATTGTTTCATGTGGAAGTCAAACTCTGGACTCTGCTTCTCAATCTTGATGAATTCTGTATTTTTACTCCTTCTAGGAGTTACCATTCACTCAAGGAAGGTATAGTGCAAAAAGATACTCAGATGGTGCTATACATTGCTGGGCTAATGACTACCCTAGTGCAACAGTACATCTACTGTAAACAGCAGTCTGGAAGTCTCAGTTGTACATTCGACAGATATAAGAATATCAACTCTTCACCATAAACTGCATGTGAATAAAAATAACTACATTGTGTACACTCTTGAAGAATGAAGGGGCAGTAGGGAGGGGAAGAATGCCAAAACTGAAAACTTGCTTACCAAGCACAACTGCTAAGTCCTAAAACTACACCTACTGTTGGGTATCATCTTACTGCTTAGAGACATGAAGTCAGTAACCTGATGGAACTGGATTACACACATACGTGACTTACTGTGTATCTTAAAGTCCTGTAGGTACGTATGCTCCTCTGCTTAATTTATTTCTTCTATGAGAGTAAATCTTTACCTCCTCATGACAGACAGTATAAACAGTAAGAAGAAAGCCTAATAATTCCACAATAGAAGTTCTTACATGAGCAGTGCTGGATTTACCCAAAGACGATTAATGAAAACCTCTCCATTAAACATGGTGACCATCATAATCACAACAGAGACCTGTTCAACCACAGGGAAGCCTACTTGAAAAATTTATTGAACTATTTCTCCTGATGCGGAACTGCAACTCTACACAACAATGAAAAAACAAAATATTATTTTCTTTAGCCTTACTAAATATCCTCAGTAACATCATCTTGCAAAGAAGTAATAAATAAGGATTTTTTGCATCTGCTAGGAGAAATTATCCAAATTACAAAAAGAAAAAAAAAACAACCTTCATATACAGAGTTGAATTTGACTTGAAATATACAGAAGAGGGAAAGATAAAAAATAAAAGGAGCACTGTAAGTACTAGGGGCTAGACTACCATGGATCACCCAAAGGCTGAGATCAGCACTCATGAGAAACACCTCAACAAAAACATGTATTTGTTAACATATCTTTAACTTGAGCCAAAACAGTTCAGAATTCATTCTGAAACAAAATAGGACTATGAGATAAGCCTAGTTTAGAAATGGTATGAACGCTAGAAAGCACAGGCCCTCAAGCCAAACACGTTACATTACTCTCATTCTACCCTCATGTGTGTTCCTGCAAAAAAATGGGAAAATCCTGAGAAAGGCATTTCCTATTCAATGCATGATCTTGCTTATGACAGAAAAAGAAAGAACAGACCTCAGAAATAAATTATACGATCTACAGACACATTTCCGTTCTCTACTTGAGATAAGGAACAGGATAAAACCACATTTGAGTCCTACCCCCAAAAATATTCTAACTTAGCAAAGAATACAATGCACACAGTGTCTAACAGCATTCCTAAAGCTCCTAGCAGACACCTGATCCTCAAACAAAATAACATTTCAAGGGACTCAAGACCTAAGTCTAGAAAGGACTCTCATGATGATAGCTCTGAATTTACTGAATCTCTTGCTCAAGAAATCTGTATTTGTTCCAGGTATTTATCATTTGCCAGGTAGCCTTTTCATCTGAGTGTCAAGGATTGCTTTAACATGTCATGTGAACACCATTTCTTCCCATAACTACTTTCTTAATGACATTGTGAATAATCTCAATTTTCCACTACAATTTTAAGCTTCAGGAATAAAAGAATAAAAAAAAATAAAATTAAAAATCAAGCAAACAAACAAAAAAACCCACATGATTGCAATGATATATCCAGTCATATACCTACATGAAATACATCTCATCATCTACTTGTACCTGAAGAAAAAGACGGTACAATTTTAGAGATACAGAATAATATATTCTTATTACTGGCTATGCATGCTAGCACTACTTGTGAATTTAGGAAATTTTTCATTGCTTTGGTGCTGGCCTGACATAAAGCATGGCACATCCAGTCCATTTGATGCATTTGTTTGAGGATGTTGGTGTAGGGCTTTTTTAAATCTTATTCAGCAGCATAGCAGCACTGGATAACTTTGTCACAAGGCATACTTAATACAAAGTTAAATCTGATTGAATCTGTACTGATGCAAATAACAACATGGAACCCACACATAGGCCAGAAAATAACAAGTGGTGAACCAATTGGCTCCTAATTTCTACTACGTTGAAGCTACTTCCTCCCTAAACCCCACTGCTAACTGCTGAAGAAGAGTGGTTAAGATAGCCACATCATGTTTCCAGCCACTGTCACCTACAAGTGGAACAAAAAAAAAAATAAGGTGTGGTGTGCCAGTTTGACCTGCACCAGTTGAGATACCAGCACCAACTGAGATGGCAGCACAAGAAATTCTTAGTTCTTAGGTATACTAAAAAGTCCACATTCCTTTTATACCTTTGTTTCTTATACTTAACCCAAATGACACATCAACTACTGGATTTCCTCTTTGGAGGATTTTAATACAGTGTTAGTAGTAGGACTCAGAGGGATCAAAATAAATCTTTGCTTTGACCTTTCTGCACATATTTAGCACTTCTTACTGTTTGTGATCATCTAGTATTCCCTCTAAGGATTACTTTCCACAATTAAGTCTGTGAAGACAATCAGGTAAATCAAAGCTGATTATTTGTAATTCACTGACTTTATCCCCCAATCCTGATCCACAGTTTGTGAAAAAAAAATAGCTCAAATGCCAGTGCAAGATATTTCCAGCTAGTTAGCAACCTCTCCAGAAAAAGAAAAGCAGAAATAAGTGAGAAATGTCTTCTTATCATCTTTGACACAAATGAACTCAGTTTTAAATCTTTCAAGAAAGATGCTGGCATTTAATAACGGATTCTCATGATGTTTTTACATATGGGATCCAAAACCAGATAGTTAACTTCAGATTCCTCAGGTCTGAAGAACTTAAAGGATATCAAAGCATGTAGCTATAGAATAAGGGAAAAAAAAAGGAGGTAGGTCAACAGCTTTCTATTTAACCATTTCCATGCAGTATGCAGGGTCCTTTACTTCAGAAAAAAACATTTCACTTCCAAATACAGGTCTGCTTGCAGCAGAAAGCACTTCCCTGAAGATTAAAGAAGAGATCCTTGCTCCAGACAGTTTCTTCAATGGTACCTATCTTCTTGCCCTGATAAATAACTAGTAGAATCAGGTGCTTGGATTTCTCCCATAACCCTTCTTCCCTTAGAACCAAGAATGATACAACAAAAAAAAAAAAAAAGCAAAAATTTTCAGCTTTCCTTAGCTCAAGCCTTTTCAGCTTTCCTTAGCCTAGCCTTATAGAATCATAGAACAGTTATGTGACCAGAAGCCTCTTCAAACATCCATGAGAAAAAAGTAACAGACAATCCACACATCAATTTCCTCTTGTGGACACATAAATTAGAACTGTTACCAGAAGCTTCCCTTCAATCCTTACAAGCAAGCAAAACTAAAAGGCATGCATGATGTTCTTACAGCAATAACATTGTATGGAAATCCAGAATGCAGGCATTCTCCTTTCAATATCAAAAAAATCTAACATTGTGCCCCAACCACCTGTTGTTTTAATTTCTGCAATGGATTGCTACACATTTTCACAAGAAGTAACAAAACCAGAAATATAAACTTATAAGTAATTTGCTGTTTAATGTGGAAGACCACTCCCGGGTGAAGAAGAATGAAGTTTTATTCAGAAAAAGAAATTGAGATAACCTATACTTAAGACCTAGCCTGTTACCATATTGATAACAGTAAAAAGACACATACTTTTTGCGTTCACTGAAGGAAAAAGACACACATATGTATATTTCTGTGGGTATATGACATGATCTTAAGCACAGCTGAGGAAGGCAGGAACAAAAAAATAAATAAATAAAAAAAAAAACAACAAAAAACCCAAACAAACAAAAAAAACCCACAAGTGAAGTCAATCTAATATTTTTTAGAAGATAACCAAAGCTGTATTTTTATACTGGCAAGCATACACTGACATATTTGCCACTGGTAGTTAGACTAGTAGAAGAGCTTCAGCAATGTTTATTCATCAGATAAATAGATAATTATCTTGAGTAACAATCAAGGTAAACTATCACACTTTACCTAGCTTGAACCTTATAATCTAGTTTAAAATAATTTCCTTTTCACCTTTACGAATCTAGAAAAAGACTAGAAACTGTAATCATGTGCCCTTGAATTACCTACCAGGGTCGCCAAAAGCATGCCCAAGGGCAGAGAGATTAAAAACAAATGAGAAATAAGATGTTGGTACACACTATAGTTTGCAAGTGAACAGTATAACACTTTTTGTAAGCTACAGTTAAATTAATTCTGATCAACAGAAATGACCTGACTGAGCACCACAACACTCTACATGAGCCTGCACACTGAAACCCAGTACATGCTGTGCAATGTTGGATGTACTTGTACTGTTTTAAAATGTCAACTAGAAAACACAGGAAGGGGAAAGAGAGATGGGGCTAAAATACAGCAGTAGGGAAACTAAGTGTAAGTCTCTTCTATTGTGCTATTATCTTCCCCTCTGCGAACCCATACTATTCCTTACTCTCATGTTCAGTCTTCAAGCAGAATGCTTAAAGAAGGGGAAGAGCATTGAGCTCTTTCTTGATATGGTGCTTATTTTGCCAGAACCAAACCTCTGCTTGCTTCTCTTACTTCTGAAGTATTAATGATTATCTGCAAGAATTATCTAGTGAGCCTACACTGGTAAACTGTAATTAGAAATCCCTCTAAACTTTAAAAAACGATGATGAACAAATATCTCAGTGCACTCTCCAAACACAGAACCTTTATTCCAACAGGAACTTTCAGTAAAAAATGATGTGTGAACAGCAGTCACTGATGTTCACACAAGCATACTGCATACAACCCAGCAGGCGATTTTTCTGTTTTTCTTGGATTATGCCCTGGAGGTGCTGGCACAATGGAATTTCAATACCATAATTGCTTATTTCTCTGTGTGCCAGCCTCTGAAATAACAGGTAGAAAGAAATAAATACACATAAACCAAGCATTCTCTTTTTTACATCATAGGAATCACAAAATAAAATGGTTTTAATTCTCCAGTTCAAACGATGTAATTTATAATCATGACACAAATAGAGAAGCACAAAAGAAAGGAAAATACAGAAATAACATAACGTTCCCAAGGTTCAGCTTACAAGGACCTCACACACAGTCCTGGTTGTTGGCTTTTTTTTGCAACTCTTACTAGAAACAGTATTATTTGCTAAAAATGCAGTAGCTGCCAAAAAGCTATGATCCATCTAAAGCAAACATATTTAAGATGGAAAGAGAGTGTTAATGCTGAAGAAAGACAGAATTGAGTATACAAGTTTTCTTTTAAAAGTGTTGAAGCAACTGCAGTACAGTATTTAAGTTTGGTTTTCATCTTTCTGAGCAAAATTTGATTACATTTACAGATAAGCACCTAAATTAGAAAGAAGTGCATTAAGACAATAACAGAAGTAATCAAATGTCAAACTTTCTAATTAAACCTCTTTTTCCTGCAAAAGGTTATTGGGAATTCAACACTAGCCTTGGTTCACATGATAGAACAATGGGAAAATTTTCCGAATGGTTGAACGCTAACCCTGACAAGTGTGGAGAGCCAACTACAATACATTATATGGTAGCATAACCTGCCACCCACGTTGCTGAGAGAACAGCTTTCAAACACATGCACCAAGCTGTAAAACTACAAAATCCCTTATTACACATTGTCCTTTACTTAAGGTGAAACACACTATTTCCCCCCCCTTTTAAAAACTTTGGTGCTTTTTTAAACCTTCATCTCTGAAGTTTATTTAGCCACTAACTACACTGTTTCTCAGACTTTTTTCCCAAATGTTATTTTTCCTGTTTTGTTTTCTAACCAAAGTAAACTCATGTTTTTTACAGTACACACTGAAGCCTGTTATGTCTTTCACTGTTGCTTTTTTTTCTTTAATACTACTTCCACTTGTGTGACATTTTCCAACTTTTTAAAAGAAAATGCCTGATACATGACTAATTCATCTATGAAGACTTATTTCTGGAGTGAAATATTTTCCTTTTTTTAATAAGATACATGACTCATCACTGGTAAAGTAAAAAATGGTTCCATCGTGCTTTTGATTGGAAGAGCAGATATTCTGTTATTTACTGTGATTCTTTCCCATTGTTACACAATATGAATATATTCAAAAGGATACACTGCCACAGTACATGTAGTTATAGACACTGGTAATCACATAAGTCAATCGTTGCTGCAGAATGACAAACATACCCTGCCCTCATTACAACATGTTGTAGTTACTAGCCAAACACTGCCTATGCTGAAAATGGTACATAATAATAAAAGCAGACCAGCAAAACAAGTAATACAAGGGGACGAGATACGGAAAAGTAGTAACAATTGTTAGAAAATACAACTCTGAATATGGAAAGTTAACTACTTGATGATTTTTAGCAACTCATAACCTCATGCTACAAAAAAGATCACGGAAAAATGCCAGTATACAAAACTTCCTTAGTTAATGATTCCTCCCTCCTACCCCACCACTGCACATGCCTGGTGATTGAATCATTGCATTCCAAGATAGTTAGAGGATATATGCAGTTTCTTCAGGGGTTTTCAGTTGCAACTCTGCTGGCAATGGGAATTTTATTTGCAAGTGTTTCTATTCTACTGACAAGGTCAATTAGTCCAACGAACTATTGGTTGTTCTGTCTGATAGCTCAGTGTATTTACTCAAGCAAGCACTTTTATAACCCACAATTGAATGCAGACAGTTACCCTTGTAAACACAACTGTCCACAGGGATTTTCACTACATTTTGGGCATGTAAAAGAAAAACATGCTTTTCTCCCCTCAGCCTGATAGCACATAAATTTCATTACAACTTGCACTTTAGAGAGTGAAGGGTGGGGAGGGACTACTGTTTTAAATACATATATGATCTCTTGTACCCAAGTATATACATATTTGGGCCAATTCCTAGGAGCTAAAGAACACGGACATTTGATAGATCTCTCTAGGAACAACAAAAAATTTGGTAATGCTACCACAGGGACAGATAAGCATCGCTGCTATATCCAGGCACTAAAAAAAAAAAAACCTCATGGTTTAAAAAGAAACAAAAGAAATGCTATACTTCATGCTAAGGATTAAAGGCTATATAAAATGCTTTCAGGGGTGAGGGGTTTGGAAATCAGCTGCAAAATCTGGTAGAGGTAAAATTCAAGAGGGCTATTCCACAGCTCTAGCTAGAATTTTTGCAAGTCAGCAGCACTGCTATGCCACTGACAAAATGTGGAAAGAGGAAAACCAACAGTCCCTAGTCTCACAGACCCTTTTATACACATACATGTACTTTCTTCACCCTTCACATAATATCTTACAAAGAAGAGATCCTTCACCTTTACTAACTATAGATGGTATAAGGACTAGTCTATTAGTACATTGCTCACCATTATTCAAGTCTTCCCTTAAGAAATCCTTCAAGGTTATAAAGAAGATAAGAAACTATCATGAAAAACCAGCACTCTTTAACAGCTGTATTCTACCACTTTGGGTATTATACAGCTGCTACAAAAACTGAAAAGCCTATTGAAATTATGTAGGAAGTCTTGGAGTATGGGAGAAAACCACAGAGATAATCAGGAAATACGGATTCTGTAATGCTATAAACTTTAACACCAGAGAAGTATACACAGTACATTAAATCTCAAATAGCTGTTTAATCAGTATTAAAGTACCACTGAAAACAAACATCTTTTCTGAGAAATACTACCAGAAGAAGTTGAGTCAGTGTAACAAACGGATGAACAAGTGGGAAAAATGGGTTTTAAGGACTGAAAGGGGGAGTGCTCTATTTTGGTCTAACTGAAGAAAGAACTTTATACATAAGTGTATACAGTCCTTTACCTTGGTTTTGTGAGGTATTTTAGGTAGGTGTAAATTATACAGTGCAAGCTAGGCAATTTTAGACAGAACTAATCCATTCGAACAAAAACATCAGGTATTCACAACCTAGTAGCAGCGAACATAATAATTCAGTCAGGTATAAACTAGACAGAACCTGATGGGGAATTTGTCTTGGGACACTGGTCCAATAGCATAGGCAATCTGCACAGACTACAAACAAATCACTTAACCTTCTTGCAAGACAATATTATAACCACTCAGCAACAGAATTATTAACATACAGACTTCAAAAGAGTGTCAGAATATACTCAACTAAATTTGAATTTGATTTCCTATACTTGCTGTAAGGCTATAATTCTACCTATACTAATATAAGAAGTTCAAGTATTTGGCTTTTTCCCCTCTCACACACAAAGCACTACCTGCAACCTGCTCATGTCTGCCAGAGAAAGGACTAGAATTTTTTTATAGTATTGTAATTCGAATACAATACTAGAGGCTTTCATAAAAGCCTATGAAAAAAATCCCCATCATATAGGAGGACAGTTCCCCCCCACTGATAACATACTTTTCATTATCCAAGTTTTAAGCCAAAAAAAGAGTCTTAAAGAAGTAAAATATATACCTAACAAGCTTCAAGAAATCTCTCCAAATTCTCCAGCTAGAGCTTCATGCACATAAGAGATGAAACCATGAAATGAAAAACTTGCTACAAAACAGGTATTACACAGCATAACATAACTTATAAATCAACTGACACCAACAATTTATCTTGCCTTTTCACACTGGCAATGGGAAGAGAAGCTCTTTCACTTTTACATAAAAAATAATACACATCTTCTAATTTCCTTTCCATAGTGGAACTTAGATCAAATCATCATGAAAAGGCTATAATTCCAGGCAAGGGTTTTACGCGTATGTAAAATTTTGTGCTTCAATCAGTTCTTAGCCTCTATATACTTGAGTTCCCTTGAGAAAAGCTCTGTACTTCATCAAGTTCCTGCCTTACATGAAGCTGTTACCACTTTCTTTCACATGGCTTTTCCTCTGCTTCAGAAGGTAAAGTCAGACTGACAGTATTAAAAATACAGGGCCTCTTTAATGTACCCTTGCCTAATTGAGTCCCTCTGTGGCAAGAAAAGGTTCCTTCATAGACTTGTTTTTGAATGCTGGTGCATAAAACAAGAAAAAATATCTTTCTACATGCAACAAGTACACCACAGCATGAAAACAATGTTTAATTTTCCTCTTTTTTCTTTAGAATCCAACAGAAGGGATATTTATTTCTTAGAATATCATTTCAGAGCAAGGTAAGATAAAAATGCTTAACATGTATGGTGTGTAGACCAAAATAACCTTCCATTCTTCAGAATTCCTCCAGATCTAACATAGATCTTGCTATTAGTACCCACATACCACATATGCAGAAGTCTATTTCAATAACTGCATTTCTCATGATTGCATATGATGGAACATCATGCTCTATTCCATCATATTACTATTGCAGAGTATGAAAAGCAGGAAAAAATCACAGATCCATAAAATAGTTAGGGTTGGAAAGGACCTTCAGATCATCTAGTTCCAACCCCCCTGCCAGGGGCAGGGACACCTCACACTAAACCATGCCACCC
>JASSUY010016316.1:0-14932 GCA_032466535.1 Forpus xanthops | reverse complement strand
CTCCCCGGACGCGGACCCGGCGCCGATGAGCCCCGCGGTGGCCCCGTGCCTCTTCCCTCCTTCGCTGCTCACCGACTGCAGCGCTTTCCCTGCCTGTCCCACCGCCAGGCACCCGCGGGCTGACCCTGGCAGGTGCCTCCTCTAAAGCTTTAACTAGTTATTGCCCTTTCCCAAGGGAATAGGCACCTCCCGAGCGCAGGGCACAGGGAGATGGCTTGCAGCGACAAGCCTGGAGCAGACAAAGTGGTGACTTACAGCGAGGATTATTTCGACCTGGTCTTTAAAAGACAGTAGTTAAATGAGAACTAAATGAGGCTGAGGTCTGATCAGGTTCCTATATCCATCCATCCATTCATCCCCAGTGCCACACGAGGGCTGGAGCTGATGCTTAAAGACAAAACCAGGTGAGCTCCACCACCACGGTTTTAGCTCAGGCTCTGCCTTAAGCCACAGCAGAGACAAATGGCTCTTCCAAGCTGGAATGATGAGGATTCGTTTGGAGGCAGACCCAGTCCCTGCAGGCCACATGGACACACTCAACCTAAGCCCCACAAGAACATGCCCGGCTGGGCATGACTAACAGAGAGGAGGCAGCCCACGGCAGTTATGAGTCAACGACTCAAAACAACTATTTCCTACTGTCTGCTGAACTACCTGGTTTTATTTGTGGATGCACATGTACAACCCAAACAATGCTCTCTCTAGACTCAGGCTTGTGTTATTGCCACAAGCTAATTAGGAGCCATTCATCACACGCCCATTGAGGCAAAACAGCTATGAGATACACAGGTCATCAAACGTTAAAACCACAGCAAGGGCAGAATGGCAAAGAAGGTGAAACAACAAACATCCCGAGCTGCACTTCCAGAGTCAGGCCCAGCTTCAGGAGCAGCTGCAGCTCCAGCTCACAGCCTTGACAAGAGTTAACACCCTGGTACTGGAGTGTTGGTGCCTGCTTCCAGCTGGGAACACAGTGTCCACCAGCAAAGGAGCAACGAGCTGCAAAACATCTAACATGGGACCCCAGCTCTGCCTAACCGGGAGACAGGAAGCTTCCAGGCATGTTGGAAATAGAAAATCAGACAAAAATGCAGTCCTAAATGTCAAGTGTTGGATAGGAAAACTGTAATAGCAGAAAAAGCGGGAAAGGATGGATTTTAGACTTAGGCAACTGTCAGCACAGGCACTGATTTCCAAGCATTATCAGCACATGCGCTGATTTCCTTTCCCTGGTTTCAGAACTCGATCTAGGCAAAAGATGAGGCAGGAGTTGCTCCCTGTGAGGGTGCTGAGGCGCTGGCACAGGGTGCACAGAGAAGCTGTGGCTGCCCCATCCGTGGCAGTGTTCAAGGCCAGGTTGGACACAGGGGCTTGGAGCGAGATGCTCTAGTGGAAGGTGTCCCTGCCCATGGCAGAGGCTTGGAACCAGATGAGCTTTAAGGTCCCTTTCAACACAAACCAGCCTGAGATTCTATGGAAAAAGCAAGGCAGCACTGCTGCATAGATATGCAGAATGACACGCTAGAAGGCAGTGTGCCTGAAAAGTACATTTTTTTATGGCTTTTTTTAGAACAGGAAATCCCAAAAAAGAAAAATACCTATTTCTGTGTACAGCCCCATCCCAATTACTCAGATCTCCCTGTAGCCACTTTTCTGCAGTAGCTGTGCATGCGCCAGCACATAGAGACTTTTTTTGATGTCAAGTAATAGAGGATTTTGGCAAGGGGCTGTCCTAGGATGGGTATGGGATCCAGAGATACCTACTGCTGTCGCAGGATGCTTTGGGGTGTGGGGGATTCTTCATAGACTTGTTTGTGTTGGAAGAGATATTAAAGCCTAAGAGCTCATCTCAGTCTCCTCTCTGGCAGATTAAAGCCATTCCCCTTGTCCTGTCCCTACAGGCCCTTGTCCAAAGCCCCTCTCCAAGTTTCTCATCAACCCCCTTTAGGTTCTTCTGTCATTATTTCCATTAATCCACCTAAATTTTAAGGGGAGGGCACATGTATACCCAGAGTTTCTCTGATCGACCATATGCCATCGAGCAAGGAGGAATGCTTCTCAGGGTTTAGAGCTGGAAAGTAACCATCAGGAGATGCAACATTCAAATGCCTGCTTTGCTGCTGACTGACTCTGGGCAAGTCCTGAGACATCAGAAAGCAGAGCTGGGAAGGACCTGGAGGGCTTGGCTTGTCTGTGCCCCTGCCCAAAGCTCTGAGCAGCTCCATATAACACCATTCAATCCTGTTTTGTCTTGCTGTCTGTATTCATCAAGCACTGCTCACAGCTACCTTCAGAGAAGCACGCTGAGATTTCTGCAAGCCCTCCTGTATATGCATGGGCACAACAATAATGGGGAACGCTCTGCAACCCCCTCCCTTTAAATAGGTACATTGAGCTTCAGTTTACCTTAGATCCTCCCCAGTGTAAATACAAATCTTTGTGCACGCAATTTTGGAAGAAAAGGGTTCAACCTGCTTTTTAGTTCCAAAGAATGGAGCGAAACAAAATCTCACTGTTGGAAAACCACCAGTGATATCTCTAAAGAGAAATAAGTTTTAGTCCTGATTTAAAACTGAGGTAAGAGGTTTTTATTATCACACCCACCCCACCCCCAGAGCAGCATTCAACAGAGTAGTAAATGACACAAACAAGGTAAAATGCATCATACTGAGAAAGTTCTACTTGCTAGCTAAATATTCTAGGAAGACTTACAGAATCTCACTTAAAATTGCTAATTTCAGGATGTTTTAAGTCTACAAAAACTGTGCATTTTCATGCCAATTTTATCGTTGATAACCCAGATGTGTATTTGTAAATAAGGCCCATTTTTAACATCCTTTTCTTCTGCTTCATGGATCCAGCCTTTCCTCAGCTGACTGCCAAACCATTGATTTCAATAGCACTGGGAAACCAGCAAAAACTGCTGCTCCCAGCAAGAGCTCTGGGACCAAAATGGAAATCATCTTACAAGTGCAAGCGCATTGCACTGACAAGACCCATCTGGGTAGGGTGTGATGGGTGGATCTGACAGGTTGTCAGAAGACACCAGCTCTATTATCACCTCAGCTGCTCACTGACTGTGCAGCTCAGGGGGCAAATCCCATGGGCACTCCTGAGGTTTGTGCCCTCTTACATGCAGAAAGTCAAAATCATTTGTTACCATAGTAAAGATAGAGAAATTGGTTCTGTAAGTCCCAAACGTGGGGGGTTCAGTATAAAAAGCACATTCTCAGCCTGAGCTGGGAGTTTCTACACTGTGGAGCAGCAATGGTGTGGCTGTTATCAGATAGAGCAGCCTCTAGAAGCAGATCATATGCTGTATCATGTGAACTGTGACTGCACTGAACTATGGCTACCTTAGGTCTGCATCTGCCTGCATCCATTCCCAATATTCACCTGAGTAGATTCTTCCCAGCAAGAACTTGGAGCCACTCTTTTATTTATATCTTATTCCCAAAGCAGAGCAGCTCAGCTCCAGGGTCATGTTCTCCTGTACAACAATAGCCCAAGTAGGATTCAGGCCAACCCATGATTCTGTGCCTCTGGAGAACTTTCGGCAGCCGTTTTGCTGGAAAAACGCTTAAAATACCTATACTATCTAAGTTTAAATAGGATAGAGGGGAGAAAAAAGTCATTCTCTTTTAAAGGGTCACAGATGAAGCATTCTTCGACTTTCAATCCTGCAAGCTGGGTTTCTGGACACCCAGAACTAATGCATCTTTTATCGGCTGGCACGGAGGAGGAGGAGGTTATTGCAAAGATATCAATAGCAGCTTTCTGAAGTGGTTTTCAATTGAGCCTATTACCAGAGAGATGTACATTCAGCAGCAATCATTAAAATGCACTATGTATTTACAATATAGAGTACAATTTATGCCTGTAATGCATACCACAAACCCTAGCAAGCGGAGGAGAAAGTCATACAGCCATGATGCAATCAGAGGCTTATATTTCACCCTGCAAAAGTCACATCAGCATCAATAACTCCACTAAAGAAGTGAAAAAAGGGGTGCGAAGGGGCTATATTCTGAAGGAAACATCGCAAATGCATTTTGCTTCTAAGCTGTGGTGTACAAAACTGGTCTACAGCCACACAGTATCTGACCATGGTCAACAACCGCATTGCTCAAGCTGTGCTTCTGTCAGCTCTCACCAGCAAAGCAAGAGACAGGCTGGGTCAGCAATTTGGAGACATATCCTGGGAGAGAAAGCGTGGGGCTGCACAAAGTGCCCTTTGCAATTCAGTAGGTGACATTCTTGCTTCTAGGTTAATAGCGATCCAACAGACCCCTCGCTGTGCTCAGAGCCGCAGGAGATGTTGTCTTCCTGACACGGCATCAAACTAGGAGCTTCCTGACCACTTCCAGATAAGCACCCTGAGGGGACACTCTGCTAGCTTTAGCTTTCCTGCCTTGCAGCCAGGAGCAGCTGAATTCCCTCCTCCCTTCTCAAAGTCAAATAGTTAGTTCCTACCTTTTTACCTGTGTGCTGGAAAACAGCCCCCGGGCTCAGCTGGGAAGGGCCTGAGTGGTAATAGGGAGCTGCATAATTTGTACAGGTAGGAAAGGCTGTTGGGCATTTTGGGTGGAAGTACAGACTAAATGGCTCAATTCTGAATAACAGTCCTTACTTACCCAGGTGGGAAGGTGCCCATCACCATGGCATCAGGGCATCTTCTAGTTTTCCACCTCTGAATGGTACCACTCTGAACTACCTTTTGCTTTATAAGGCCAGGTTGGACTTGGAGCATCCTGCTCCAGTGGGAGGTGTCCCTGCCCATGTCAGGTGTTGGCAACTGGATGAGCCTTAAGGACTCTTCCAACCCAAACCATTATAGGGTTCTATAACTCACCCTGGAGCACATCAGGGGTTTAGCCAGGTCTAACTTGTATCAGGAGCATGCTAGGCACATTCATGACCATAGCCATGCTGAAAAGGAACCTTGTACATCCTAAGGTAAGCCCTTGCCTGGGCAGCTGGAGCCAGGCACTTGCCTTGCTATCTAGGGACAACTGGCAAGCAGCCTGTTGCCTGATCCAAAGTGCGGGAAATGCGCCTGTCCCTTCCCCTCCTTCAGCTCCATGCAGCCACTCCATCACTGCCTGCCCTTCAACACTCTTTCATGAGAAATAACAGCCTCCAGCGTGGCTCTTCTCCTTCCCAAGATGAAAGAAACTTTAAATGCATGTAACTCTTGCACTCTACTTAATTAATCAGTTTTTGCATTACAAGTGAAACTTCTTTGATGCATGAAATATTAAGGAGAAGTGAAGGGAGGGGAAAGAGAGGGGAGAGTGGAGGAGGGAGGTATTGGCTTTCGCTGCCTAAGAGATGGATGGGCTAAGGGACCCAGAGGCTAAACTGCAGACAGTGCATTTTCAGCAGGACAGCCTGCCCAGACAGACAGATACCAGCCAAGGAGCCTCCCTGCACTTCTTGCCTCTTAAGCAGATGGTTTGTACTCCACATTCAAGCCCCACATGCTCAGCGAGGTTTGCTCACAAAGGGGACAGGGCCTGATTAAACTTTCATGACAAATAATCTCTGGTTGATTCATTGTTTTTTATCTCGTGATGGCTGCAAGAAAGTAAAGCAAAAATGAGTCTTTGGTGAAAAGGAACAGCTCTGTTCTGGAAAAGCCAGACGGGCTTTTAGGCAGATGAGGCTCTCCCAAAGGACGTGTGAGTAGTTATCTGTGTTATGGGCTTGCAAGTGCCATTTCCACACTGAACTATGAAGGAGAGAAAGCAGAAATCCACACACACACACACATCAGCACGGGTATTGCAGCAGCTCGCAGTAGTGCACAGCAAGAACTCAGTGCCGTGGTACCACATGTGTACAACATCAGAGAACTGCTCTGCTTTAAAACCCAAACCACCACACTTGATCAAAGTCATCTGTCAACTCTGCCCAAGAGCCCAAAGCAGAACCCAGAGCCTCTTCACTTCCCACCCTGCTCCTCCTCAACTGACTCATTCAAAAGCTGGGCTAGCTTCTGAAAGAGCATCTCTCTCACCAGACCTGCTCATACAGAACCACCAGCCCCTCTAGAGCATCCTGATGGGCTCAGCTGCGGCATAGCCCAAGCCAAGCAAACAGCCAGGTAACAGGTTCTTCCTAAACAAATGGTGTTGGTGTAGCCTGCATTAGCTGTAGAAAGGGTAATAAATGAGTAAATGGGTTAATTATATCCACCAAGAATTTAATTAGGACCATCTCTGTTCACTCTGCTCCAGCCAGAATCTCAATTATAAATCTTTATTTTCAAGGTTTTACAGCTTGGACATAAAAATTTGCTCTGGGCTTAAACATGACAGACGCAAGGGCTCCTGCTCAGGGACTGCTCCAGTTTTTGTAACCGATCTGTCTCACAAAGGTCAGGTTGGGGGACCAGATGGCTCGAGGGGAAGGTAATGAAGATGCAGGGCTTCTCTGAAAGAGGTGGCTGGCTCCAATTGTGGGCAGCTTAACAGAGCCGAGGCGTTATTAAAGGTTGCTGGGTGAAACCGTGCTCTGCTCTCACCAGTCCCTGACAGGCAGGAGCCCCCATTGCAATATCAGACTGGGGCTCCAGCTAATTGGCATCCTCACTTCTCATCAGCAGAGACTAAGAACGAGGGAGAGGGGTCCCCAGAGCCCCCCCTCAGGGCAGGGCCAGGCAGGGGAGGCTCCCACACCTGCATCCTGCAGTGGGAATGTGCTCCAGGGCTCTCAGGTGTGCGCTGGCTTCTCCCCCCCCCAGCAGCATCACCCAGCTCTCCTCCTCCTCCAAGCCTTGCTCCCAAGGGGAGGAGACAAGCTGGATGACCTGGAGCAGCTGGAAAAAACACAAAGCAAATTAGGAAGTATGTCCCTCTTGAAATTGCAATGCTTTTTGAGGGTAATTTAGGACCTGCCTCCTGCTTTCTGTAGTTGACAGTATTGAAATCCAGTACTTCTGTCTCCTTAAATGCACTCTGAAATATTCTGATGATTTTAATGTCAATAGTATTACAGGAAAAAAAAAACACACAGAAAACATGTTTACCAAAACCAGAAGCATCTACAGTCTCAGGTCACATCCCTATTCAGTCTGAGGCAGGTTAGTTTTTATTCCCTCATTCACTTAATTAGTCGATTTGCTTTTTCCTGTCCTTATGTCAAATCCTCAGTGAAAACAGCAACTGCCAAATGGGACCAGGTCTTAACCCCACTCCTCACCCTACTAGTGGAGACTGTCACCAGACTGTCTCCCTGCATCAGAACAGGTCTATAACCTCAGCATATATATATATATATATATATGTATCTCTAGGAGTGCTGCAGATGCCTGTTCATTCCGTACAATCTTTGGCCACCCTGACATATCTGTTTTGCAGAGATTTTTTCCAGTCACCCTCCCAACAGCATTCTTCTGCACACTCTACGTGTCCTAAATACATACTCACTTGGTAAACGGGAACAAATCTATTGGGTAAGTCAGACTCTGGTACTGCTGAATACATATTTAACCAGCAGATCACAACAGTTTATTGTCTGCTTGGTGCACCATAGAATTTAACCCTTAAGAAGGCATTGACATGCATCACGCAGCCCAACTACTCTCAGAAGGAAATGATAGATCATATGAATTACCAGTAATAAAGAAAGAGATATATGGGATGGATTAATCAAATCATCAATTTCTGAAATCTCTATGGCAGTCTATAAATCAAATTCAGCTTTATGTTTCTGGCCCTTGTTCAATGTGTAATGTGAAGTAGCGATGACCTACACACATTTTTTGGTGGCCAGTTGGAAAATGTTGGTTAAATAATCAAAGCAAGCAGATACCTTTCTAGAAAGATCTTGTTCATGTATTTAAGTTGAAACACTGAATGTGTATGCACTTTTTGGAAGGTAAAAAGTATGCTCCCACACCAAGTGTTAAACGAGACCCAGCGCAGATGCTACCAGACCCTGCTATATATGGCACAGCTTGGATCAGCTTTAACTTCATGAGGCAGAGACAGCTCTTCCTTAAGCACAGATGACACCCCTAACCAGGCCCAACACTCATCCCGATTCCTTTCTGTGTTTGCCCCATTTTACACGCAAAGCCACAGGAAACCCTAGAACAGAACATCCTTGTTCTAAGCCCCATCACTGCAGAGGTTCAGCTGGGTCTCAAAGAGGTTACACTCCAGCCAGGCAGAGCCAAAAGAAACACACAACTAAGAGGAACAGAAAGCACCTTATGCCCTATCCTTATTTCCATTGACAACTATCATTAGGAATCATCCCTTTACGCATAAATCATCACCCAGCACAGACTGACCACATTTTTCAGCCCACTTGGAGGCACAAATCCCCAGCCCCTGCACCTATTAATCTGCTGGTTTCACTTGCAGGGAGGAAGTCTGATAGGATTTCCTCCATCCCTGACCATCACAGGAGCCCTTCCTAACATCAGTCCTTGCCTCGGGGCCTTTGCTGCCCCAGTCAAAACTGGATTCACCAGCTTGCTATCAGACCTTTGAGCACCCCAGCTGTTTTATTCTGAGGTCTGAACAAAACGAGTGACAGTGTGCTCAAAGAGAGCTGCTCCACAGCCCAAATATCACTAAGTATTTACCAAAGGGAGTAGCAGGCTTTAGAAGTTAGATTTCTTTTTTGACCATCCACATAAAAGACATGAAACAAGGAGGTTCAACACTAGGAATAAGTACCTATAAATAAACCTGACTATTTAAGCCCACCAAAGCCAGGACATTTGCAATGAAATCTCCCACTCCTCTCCAACACCAGCATAGCTGTGCTGCTGATCTTGTTTACAGCCACACAGGACCACAGAACATCCTCCCTTACACCGAACCACACTGTGTTATAGTCCAGTTAGCAAAGTCCTTCCTTGACTGAGACAACACATGTGTGGATTATTTTTTTCCCCTCTCCTTCTCCTTAAGGAAAGTGAAGGCACTCCTTGAAAAAAAGCTCATCTGCTTAAAAACTCAATCTTAAGTGGGAAAGGGATAAAAGACCTGAAATGCTCTTCATCTAAAGGCAGGCAGAGGGGCTGGAGCAGGGAATGTGAAGGCTGCATGTCTGGCAGCGGATGCCCTCTGTTGGCACCTCTTAGGAATATGATACACAATCTAATACAGGAGCTGGTAGCTCAAATCAGCGCATTTCACCCACTGTTTGTCCTGCACAGCCCTTAGTGCCGGGTATCATCTATGAGCACACAGTAAACAGCAGCTCCTGTCTCACTTAACCCACTTGCACAGGCACAAGCAATGTCCCTGCATGCCAAAGAGGATGTTTGCACATCCTCTGCAGTGCAATGCAAACAGCACAGAGCAGAGAAATGCAGTGCTCCTACCTTGCTCCTGCTTTGGTTGAGAGCTGTAGGTGGATGCTGGTGGCTGTTACCAGGGTACATGTGGTCCTTGGTGGGTGCAGGGGCTCTGTGGTGCTGGAGCAGGAGCTCTCTGCAGGGATCAGTGCTGGCAACAGCTCCAGGAAGAGCATCCGAGTCACAGACAAGCACAAGGGGAGAGGAAAGCAGTGATGAACAAGCAAAGTCTTGCAGCAAGCAAACACTGAGTTTGCAGACAATGAATTTCTCCTCTAATCCCCTTCAAGCACACACATAAAAACCCCAAGCATACAGCAAGCACCTTCTGCTGCTCTAGCTGCTGCCATACAGGCCAATAGGTTGAGAAATTGCTCTCCTGTGATGGAGCTTTCTCCTCCCCATGCACTCCAGAAAGCAATGTGAGACGGTGCCTTCTGGTAGACCTCATGGCCTAAGGAGGACAAGCACAGCAAAAGGGTCATGATGAGACAGAAGGGTCACAGAGAGAGCTCACAGCACTAGGATAAACCTTTTTAGTGCATCTGGAGGTGACCATGATACATGTTGAAGGGCAAATCCTTCCATGGAGAAATGCTGGACATGAAGAAGTGGTTTGGAGGGCACAGTTCCAGTGTGCACCATTGGTCTACAAGGAAGAGACTACCTGGAGCTCCCTGCTGCTGACTTTGCCTTGTTTCTGCCTCTTTGACCACCCCAGCCTTCTAGTGTGCTCTGATCAACAACCAGCAATGCAAGTGGCACTTCTGAACCTAACATCAAGATGCCCCAAAGGCTGCTGTTGCCTCAGGGCCCAAAGCTGAGGAGCTGCTGTAACCTTCATCTCATCCTACCTTAACAGTGCAGTGGAGGCAACTGCTGGCAGCTCACAGCATCAGGGAGGTTTGTAGAGAAAGGCAAGTCCAACTTCATCCACCCAGAAGCCCAGTTGGTGGGCAAGACACAAGGGAAACAGCATGGCCATGAAAGACCTGGAGGCAGCCTAATGCACACCTCAGAAATAGATGAAGTACTGAGTCTGGGCTTAAACACAGCCTGTGGTGGCTGGGGCAGGTGGGGCTGCTTAGAGCTCATTGCAGCCCGTTAGTGCTCCCAGCCTGACACCAGGCTGAGGGCACACACATACATCTCATTGCCAAATGATGCCCATAATTCAGTCTCTAGTGAAGAGAGAGCTCAATTATTCCCAAGGACCCATCATTTTCATATCAAGGCACAGCCAGGCTTTGGAATTACCTGCTGCGGCTTTGCCTAGTGCAGGGCCACTGGGGTGCACTCTCTTCTGAATGTGGAAGTCCCACCAACACAAGTGGTGCTATGTTTGACATTCACCCTTATTGCAAGGGGAGGGTTCTTAAGCTGTAGGTGCTGAATATCCCCTTCTTTCCAGAAGGAAGAGACCCTTCAGGCTGGGAATAATGATGCTATCACTGTTTCTCCCCCTTTACTGGACTTTGCCTTCAGAAGCTACTAAAAGCAAGATGCACAGGGAGGGGGCCATCTGTAAAATCACCTTTCATGGCAGCTCAGAGTTGTGATGCCACTGTTTACCCCATCCTCAAAAGTCACCCCAACAAAGAACATACGCAACAAGTTTTGATAATGACTTGTAGCTATTTTATTGACACAGAAAGCAAAAGCAAAAGCAAACTCTCAATCAAAGGAGGTCATAGGCAATAAATGATGATCATTCCACTTACATTCTCCTCTGTACTTCTCTCTGAGAAGATTTTGTAACAGTCATCTATAGCAAGAGTGGATTTACCCTTGGAGAGGATCTAAATACCTTCTTCCTAAAATGAGTTGTAATCTTGTTTTAAAGGTAAATAAAAAACAAGACACAGGAGTGCTTTGCCTATATGCAGAGAGGGGAGTCTTGTAAGTCCTATTTTGGTATATCAGGGATAATCGAAACTGCTAGTACTAAGAAATGTGAATAAGCTTAAATCGACCCTGTGAATCCAGTGCAAATATTTAAGTCACTTGTTCAGAAGAAGCCATAGCAAGATCCACCTTAAGAAAAAAAGCACAGCAAAGAACATGAAAACTCTTCCATCTGAATAAAATCACCCTATTCTGCCCCATGGCATGAATTTTGCCAGCCTCTCAACTGCAAGGAAACATTTCTAACCAATTTGGTGTTTACTGTAGAAGCTCTCAATAGTGTGAATTAGAAAAGCATTCTGATACCTGCTTAAATGAGATGAAAAGGGGAAATTGAACGTTGCAGGGGTATTTAATGGCTTCATTTCATCTGGGAGGATATGATTGTGCAGAAACCGTGCTGCAGTTGCCCCTGCTTGGGATTCGCTTTGCTAAGTTGTCCCATTTGAACACTGAGGACCTGGAGCAAAGGATGAGCAAACGTGTGCCTTTTAGCTCAGTTCAGAGTTTTCAGCCCCCACCTCATCCCGTTGCTTTGTGGAAAGGGGAACACGATGTTCAATATAAAATTAACTGCTGTCAGCCCTTCACTGGTGGTGGGGGAAGGACCTGCTAATGTCTTCAGCTCATGAATATGTAATCTGCTCAATGCCTTGTGCAATACACTTCTAATTGCCTTTGTTCTTGCACTGGGAAATTCTTGGAGCATCTCAAGAGTTCTTCTTTTGTTCAGGCAATTCTCTGAGTCATTCTTGTAGTTTCATCAGGGTTTAATAGTAACCAAAACCCTGCTCCTAATAAGTCGAAACAACCTTTACTTTTATTTATCTCAAAGTCTTGCAGCTCTCAAAATAGGCTTCTTAATTTAATTAATTCTTCAAGAGTGCCTTTAAACTTGAGCAGTCATTGCAGAAGTTATTGTCTTCTTTTCCCTTAACTATGCTCAGTGAGGTGCCTCTTGACAGATAACTAATTCCCCAATTAATACAAATACTCTATGCTTCATCTACTGCCAGAGTGGTACCCGACTGCAGCATCGTCTGACCTTGCCACGTTGTACATAAAGCATCTCACCACTCATGTAGCAAATACACAGGGAAGTTATTTTGTGCATGTCTCTATGCAGGCACACAGTCCTTGCGCCTGCACATCTCCAGAGAAGCTTGTCATTTCAAACATTTAAGGAATCAGCCAAGCTTTACAGCGACAAGAGGAAACATGAGTTGAACGGGAGTAACTAACGTCTTCCAGAGACTCTTTCCCAGCCCTCCATTTGGCTTTGTTTGAAGTCTTCAGTGTTTTTAGAGGCAGAATTGCTCTCAGTAAGAATATCAGATCACTTCCTTGGGCTGATTTAAAGTAGGCCTTTTTTTCCTACATTGAAAAAAGAATTATAATAAAGAAGCCTGATTTGTATCATATACATGCCTTATGCATCTGATAACACATTCCTGCATTCCATTTTCCCATGCATTTTATGAAAGGTTTAATTCTTTGCAGAAAAATTCATATCTATGCTAAAACACTGCCCTATGCACTTTTTTCCTCCCCATCTCTTTGCTGAAACACTCTTGTTAGCTGTTGTGCACTGACCAAATGGTTCCTTGCTTTCCAATCTGTCACTGGCACTACATTTACAGCTTGCAATTAAGGGCTTTGATTAAATATTTTCCACAAAGCTGCATGCTCCAATAGCCAATCTTTATATATTTCCACAAAAAAGATAAGAGCATTGAAAAGTAAACCAAGATTGAAGTTATAAAACTGGCCTTTAGAGTCTGGATAAATACACAGAGTGGTTTACAGCCACGGATGTTATCTCTTTTGATACTGAGGCTTGCCCTTGGGTGACAGAAAGCAGAATCTTTCCTGGATTTCTTTAAAATGAGACTGAGAGTGTTCCTTAGTAAAGCACATATAAAACACGGGCTGATATTCACTGCAGGCATGCTGGATATTTTTAAAATGGCATGGTTTTGGTGACTTAGCGTATGTTAGGATAGCTACATACATTGTACATTAACTATGCTATAAGCCAGTTCTTCATCAGTATGGGTATTATCCCCTTACTTAATGTAGGAGCTCCATGTTCTTCTCTGTTTCTCTAAGTCTCTTGCCAGAGGTTTCTTCTAGTCTCCACCATACTCCTGAAGTCAAGATGTGCCACAGGCTCACTAGCCTAGTGGCATGAGACATGAAGGCCCCCTCAAGCCATAAATCCTTTCCATTCTTCATTTCATGCTGTTGTAGAGCTGATTACAAACACCCATGGTGGGCTCTGTGGTGGAACGCCAGCAGCTGGGATCAAGACTTAAGCATGGTGCAATCTGAAGGTGGCCAATTGCCACCAGGAGTCCTGAGAAGCTCTGCCCATGGCAGTGGGCTAATTGCCACCAGGAGTCCTGAGAAGCTCTGCCCATGGCAGTGGGCTGGAACCAGATGATCCTAAGGTCCTTTCCAGCCCAAACCATTCTGTGATTCGATGATTAAAGGAGGCTGACATCTCCAGCACAACCACGGATGGGAGGGAAGGAGAGCTATTCGTTGCCCTGTAGCCTCCTTCTCTGCTGTGTCTTGAGTAGAGCAGATGTCAACCAAGCAAGGCTCGCTCCCTGTGCCTTCACCGAGGCACCAGGGCTTGGCAGGCATCCGAGGACACAGACAATAGGAGGCTGTCTCTGCACACCATTTCGCACTCACTTGACATGAATAATTTCCTGCTGCCTGGCTCTTGGAAACAGCACTGGGCTGCCTGGCACTGGTCCTGCCAGTGGGCCAAGGAGCAGGGGAAGGTTGAGCTCTCTCTCTGCTCCTCTCCTGGGTGTCATCTCTCAGGAGCTCCTAATTCTCTATTAGAGAGTGATGCTGCAAAGGAAACACTGCCCAGACACTCATCAGAGAGGATCCAGGATGGATAAAGCCTATGCTGACTGATTGCATCTGAATGCTTTTCTGTTTGGACTTTGAGGGTCCACTTGGGACAGTCCAACACGACTTTTCCCTGCTGTCTGCTGCTCTCTGGTGGAAATGCTGCTTTTTGCCTTTCTGCCAGACTGTTGAATACCTTCTTTTATGCCTCTTAACTTCCTGACCTAGAAAACCAGGGAGATCTGGTAGTAGAGGGATGCTGGAGGATCTCTTTCCTTTAGAATAGAAACAAGACTCCAAACCCCACCAGATGAATTGAGGACAAAAGTTCTGCTCAATCCATCTCCATCCAGTGCTGCTGAGCAGCGGCGATGCTGACAAAGGCAAGGACTCAGTTATCACACCTTACAGACTGCCACTATGTCACCTCCCAGGTGACTGTAGGTCTGACACCCCCCCTTCTCCTATCAGTCCTGCATAGGCAGTAGGAGACATTCAACACGAGCAAACCTATCAAATTCAACATTAGGCTTGCTGCTATCCTGTTTTGGCGCAGCAGCAGATGCTGGGGGCCATGCAGGGCAGTTACCAGTAATTCAGAACCTGGTATACCTGTCGTGGTTTGAGGCTCTCAAACTCATGCAGCTGCTCTCTCACTCATTTCCCCCTTTTTCTTCCCTCCCCAATCCCGGGGAGATGGGAAGGAGAATCAAAAGAATGCAACTCCCACAGGTTGAGATAAGAACAGTTTAGTAACTGAGGTATGACATAAATCACTACTGCTACCACCAATAATAATACAAGAGAAATACAAGGAAAAAGAATGCAATAGATCTTCACCTG
>JASSUY010016313.1:0-25890 GCA_032466535.1 Forpus xanthops | reverse complement strand
CCTCCTCCCTGGCAGAGCATGAAACTCAGGAAGTCCTTGGCCAGCCTAAACATTCTAAGCCATAACTATAAACACTGCTGTTATCAGCACTGTTCTCAAGCCAAAAATCAAAAACACAGGGCTGCACGAGCTACAACGAAAAATGACTGCTGCTGCTGAATCCATGACATATATGTATGTCAAAACTGCTTGAAAAGTTTTATCTTCAGGTTGAATTACTTCTACAGAACTTAACTGCTAACTTATGTTCTTCCTTAAAATAGTAATTCCCAGACTACAGGCTTGTTGATCTTTGTCTCGTATGTTCTAGTAAATTCCTTAGTCTCCAAAGTACAGGGTAAATATCTCCATTATGAAAGTCTGCAATTTTTTTATGACCAGTCTTTTTGGTCTACAGTATTTTTCCACCTTAAGTACTATTAAGAATGCAATTTCATGATTGACAGTGTGTTCTTAAATCAGCAAATGAGATTTTTTCAGTATGCCTTAGTAAGGGACACTGAGCCATTTAATATTTGTTATACTTTTAGTAAAAGCAGGAGCTGAAGCCTGCTTGTACTGGAAACATCACACACACTTGTTAATGTACATTGGTGTGTCAGCAGAGAAGTCTGACTAAATAAGGCAATGCATGAGTAGAGCTTATCAGCGTTTGACAGGAATATAGTCCACTAACAGCTGATACAGTAGCCCATCTTTTCTGTGCTATCATCAGCTCTCTACGCTGCACACAGATGTATGCTTGTCATCTGTTTGGCTGCTGATTGCATTCAGAACTTAGCCCTCCGCCTTTTCTTTTCAGTTACTTTATGCCAGAAGTCATACCAGTAAGCTGAAGCACTTAACCATATTTTATGTTTGTGTTTATAAAAAACTGTACGTGGAAATGTCAACTTTCAAAGTTTAGGGAAGAGGCGTACCATCCCTTCTGTTTCTTCTTTCACCAAATAGTCTATATTATTGTTTGATAGTATAAATAAAAAATAGGAAACTTCATAGATATGGGTACCCTTATGGTCCTACTGTGCAGTAAATGCTTGTAAAAAGTATCCATGACTTCATGAAAGTCTTGACTGATGTCACCTTCCTCGCTCCAAAGGACTGATACTGCTCAAATGAGTGGCTGTGCTCCAGGTGACCTTCCTGGGAAAAGTGTTACACCTTGCATGTTGGTGGGTGCTTTTAAAAAAATCCAGTATAAAATGCCATTAGCATTGTTTCAGTATCAATTTGCCTGTTAAAATCAGTTTGGTTCTCTGACTTTGTCCATGTGTTGTGCAAGAGTTTGAATAAAGTTACTAGGCCAATAAATAATCTTTAAGATCTGATGGCACCTGGCCTGCTACAGAATGTCCTCAGTCAAGTATTTTTTTTATATACTGTGAATGAATTTAAATGTCTGTGAATATATGGCCTCTTCTGAGGGATTTGTGAAAAATATCAGAATTTAATTTCTTAGCATTTCTTTCTGTGAAAACAAATCAGTGATTTGGGAATCGTTCCTTTTAAATTCAAGCCATTAAGATGCAAAGTCAAACATACTGACTTACCAACTAAAGTTTCTATTACACAAAGTGATAAATACCTTTTACATCAAGCGGGAATTTAATATAACAGTGAAAAATACCTTTTACTTCTCTGTAGCACACTTAATTTCCTGTTCCTTCTGAGTTATTCTCTGTTACCTTCTCAAGTCAGGGAGGGAGGAATGAAGGGATGGATGGGCCAGTTTTAGTTTGCTGCACTGACTTTAGTCTTTTCATATTAATCCTTTTACATCTATCTTGAGCTCAGATGTGTACCCCCAGTTGCAGGTAAAATTATTCTTGATAAATATAAAACTATTCTGATTTTGCTGCAAATGCAAAGCAGACATTATAATCTTATGTGTATAAAATCAGATCCAGTGTACTTCTGCCTTTTTACCTTACATTGTATGTGCTTTCTGCCACCCAATACTCTGGCAAGTCAGTATCTTGCTTATTTATTCTTCCATATCTCACTATTATTGTCTTCCCGTTCTTACAACAGCATCTCATCAGCGTTCACCTGTGGCTTGTCCTTTCCTGTACAGGAGGCTGGCTGGGGAGCGGAGAGTGCTCAGCATCCTTCAGAAAGCATTCAGAAAGTCCAAAGATTGTCAGATGGGAAGCTCACATTTTGTAAAAATTGTTCATTGTGCTCTGTGTAAAATGATGCAGAGAGACAAACTCCTATAGCAATTTAGGGAAGAGTCTTCTGATAACTTTGAAATCAGTCACAGCTGTAGAAAGGTGGAACAGATAGATCTGAAAAGAAACACAATGAGGCTTTTTGTTTGGGTTTGTTTTTAGGTTTTTCTTCCCAAAGCTTACAGTGAGGAGTCAAGTTTCTTTCCTTCAACAATTACTTTCCTGTCAGGACAAAGAAGAGACTTGCATCTTTGTGTGGAAAGAATGCTTCCCAGTGTACACTCTAGATGGGTATTTGCTGGAAGTGTTAACTTCTGGTGCACCACTTAGTGTCAGAAAGGAGTAAAATACGCAGCTCCTGGTTGGGAGTGATACATGGGCCCTGTAAGCACAATTTACTTTTTCCAAAACTGGTTATTTTCAAAATGCCTTTTCATCATACCCAATGCAGTGCTGAAAGAAAAAAACTGCCATTTTATTTAAGAGATCCATCTTCTTCAATTTGATAGCCTGACTTCAATGTCCTAATGTGAATTCACAATTCAGTAGCATTGTTGTATGCAATATGCATAACAGAGATGTCTTTCTCTCCTCTGAATCGATCTCTGATAATGGTACTGAAAGAATAAGCAGCCGATTGGGATGCTTGCCATTGCAGCACATGTGAAAGGTTTGCAGTAGATGCACAGCATAATGGACTGTTTGCCATGTGTGTAATATCTCTTGCACATGGCTTTATAGCTAACGTCCCTCCAAAATAAGAGCACCTTTGCAGTGCAATTATGGACAATTTCAGGCTGCCTTTTTGGTACTTTTCTGCCATACCCATGATAGTCAATTTTCTAGAATGCATCTACAACCTCCCAGTAATGAGCTGGATGCAGTTCTCATACACCTGCTTGATCTGCGTGGAAAGCAATATGAAGCTTCTAGAGAGATATGGAAGCTGTATACTCCTGAACTTCAGTGCAGTGCCTATGCAGGGCAGCATGGTAAAGCCATTAAAATTCTTCAATCATTCTTTATTTGGAGGAATTTTATTAATGAACTCCTGTATTTTTAATTTCTGAAAATGCATGTTGAAAATATTTTAATTGCTGTAAACATATTAATTATGCAAACTTTCACATTTTCTGGTTTTTTTTTTTTTTTTCTTTTAGGGATACACTCTTTATAAACATCCTGTCATACTGCACAAATTCACTGGCTCTGTAATGAAGGCTGTAGGGCTTAAGGAAAAAAAAAACAAGCAAAACAAGTTTGAAGCAGTTCAGTGCTTCACAAAACACACATTGTAGCACCTCAGTATCTGTATGTGACAATTAGAGTTGGGCAAACCATATCATTGTATATTATTAGTTCTGTATTATCATAGAAACTTCAAACTTCAATCAGTGGCAATGAAACTTAACAAAAGCATTGTCTTGGGGTAGAGGCTGTACTTCATTACAAATTTTTACCCTGTGTCAACTTTCAATGCATTTCATGGCAGGTGCATTTGGCATACATCGAGGACTGACGGAGAAATAGCTTAACTTTAGTGTGCTTTAGAGGACTTCCAGTTCTTCTACTTGGAAGATTAGAATTTGAAAGATAGTGGAAGAATATGATGCTCATAATAATAAAAAATGACAGTTGTTAATTGTGGAAGATATTTTTGGTCTGAAAAAACTAACTTTGCTATGATGAGGCTATATTTTCAGCATATCATTAAAGTTTATTCTGTACTTTTATGCAGTTCATACTTATAATGACTTCTAAATTCAGACTTTTCTTAGGTGATTTTAACATTACTTTTCATTGCCTATGATTTTTCTTTCTTATTATATTGTACGTTAATGAAGTCCCTCATGTATAGTTGCTTATCCATTCCAACTTTGCTTCATCAGGTATAATGTTTACTGTTCATCCTGCAACTCCAGTTGCATGCTTGTGATGTACAGATGTGACTTCATCTTTTTGAAACTGAACAGTTTGAAGGCTTTTGTATTGAAATCTATTAAAGAATTGATTTATACTTTTGAAACTATAGTTCACATTCCTGATGGAGGGAAACAAATTAGGGGCTGTAGTGGTAGAACAAGAGCTAGAGTAATGGGTTCAGACTTAAACAGGAAAGTTTAGGTTAGATAAAAGGAAGGTGCTGGAATATGCCTCAACTTGGGTTGCACAAGGAAGTTGTGAATGCTCCATCCCTGGCGGTGTTCAAGACTAGGTTGGGCAGAGCCTTGGGTGACATGGTTTAGTGCAAGGTGTCCCTGCCCATGGTAGGGAGGTTGGAACTAGATGACCTTATGGTCCTTTCCAATCCTAACTATTCTATAATTCTATGAAATCTGTCTCTATACATTTTGCCACCTGCTTGGGCACACTGTTGTCTCTGGTGGAATTTTTAAGCTTTTGATGGATGCAGTTTTCAGGTTGTACACACAATTTCTGGTTTGGGCCACAAAAGCATTTCTTCTAGGTGCCCAACTGCTGCTTTCTGTCACTAGGCCCAAGGCCTGGAAGTGGGATATCCTGTTGCATATATTTGTAGAAACATAGAATGATTGGAGTTGGAAGGGTGTTAAACATCACCTAGTTCCAACCTCCTGCCCCAGGCAAAGATGCCTTCCACTAGACCAGGTTGTTCAAAGCCCCATCCAACCTGACCTTGAACCTTTCCAGGGGTGGGGCAGCCACAACTTTTCTGGGCAACCTGTGCCAGTGCCTCACCACCTGTATAATAAAGATTTTTTTTCCTAGTATCTAATCTACCCTCTTTCAGTTAAAAGTCATTACCCTTTGTCCTATCCCTATATGCCCTTGTGAAAAAGTCCCTTTCCAGATTTCCTGAGGGACAGGTCCCGAGTGTATAGCCTGTGTAGTAATGACACCAAAGGCTGTTTTCTTTGTGTAAATCTTCACTTTTCTGAATATTAAATTACTCTGCATATATGGTGACTTGTCCTTATTTTCTCATAAAAACTGTCTTCATTTGAAATATTTAGTCTGTTTCTGCTAATACTGAAATTACAAGAAGAAATCCCATTGCTTTTGTGATGAAAAGCTCAAATTTATATAAATAATTGTCTTCCTTGGAGTAGTTTATGTTGTGGGTTGAACCTTCTGATATTTTCTTGTAAGGGCTATAAGGGAACATTGCTAAGAAACTTGTGTAGTTCATTTAACGTATATGGGAAATGTATTCGCTATGAAGAACCTTTTTCTCTTAAGAACACTGTTCTCTCCTTTGCTATGGAAAGCATGTGATGTTTGTAAGGGTTGTCTGTAGTGTGCTAATACAGGGGGATACTTTTCCTCTTCTGCACTCAAGTTACAATATTCTAAGCAAATATTTATTAACAGACCTTTCAGGAGCAGTGCAATGTCAGCAACTGCACTCAGTGCATCCTGGATAGCTAGGAAGCTTAGCTCTTCCTGCCCTTCTTGCAAATACCACCTTAGTTGCCTCATTGTTTATGAATACAGTACATTACCTCTGTTTTCACCCCCAGTGAATAAGCCACAGTTACAGATACTGATGTTTCTGTGGAGTAAAAGCATTAGATTCATAGTCTGTTCCTCAGCTCTGATTTTTTCTTTGTGTCTCTGAGCATATAGTAATTGTTCTTGTGACTCCATTAGTTGCTGGTGGGCTCTGCTTAAGTGTATGGCAAATTACTGTAGGATTTTTGCTGCTCTCTCCTGGCATTTCACACAAAGGCAACCATTTCTAATTATTTTTTCTCCATCTTTAATCCAGTGCTTTTTCTGTAAGATAACATATCTGAGGATGACATTTCCTTTGTTCAGCCCTACTTCACTTTCTGTTATAGTCCCAACCTTAGTGCTTGGTGGCTGGATGTTTTGCAAGTTCTCTTCATTGTAGGGGTTCTAAATAACCAAAGGAACTGGGGAGATGCTTGCTTATGCTGTCCTAAACTTGTTAATTTTGAAAGATCTGCTGCATTGTCATTCTGTGTTTCTGTCACTATTTCTGTTAGCTTACTTGTAGACCCTGGTAAGGTTGATGCTGCAATGTGCACCTGTTCCTCTAAATCTTTCTCCTCTTTTGCATCTTGTCTTTCATGAAAATGCAGGGTGAGAAGGGGTAAGGGAAAGAAGATCTGCCGCAGGAATTTCTCTTTCAGGGTTGTATTTCACTTTCAAGATTTTACCTTTGTCGCTGTAAGATCATGTGCCAAAGCCTTGGTGATGCAAAAGCTCGAAGTTGTTAAGAATATACTTGGAAGTGGGGTGACCATTCAGCCTGTCTGCAGCTGGCTCCTCAGTGTCCTTGAACAAGAGGGCTTGGGAGTAGACTGGGTGGATTGTCTTGATGATAGCAGCCCGCTCCTGACTCCCAAGGGTTCTCAAACACAGCTGAGAGTGGGTAGGGATTTACTGGGTGGAAAAAATGTAGATGAGGAGCATCAGATGGGATGAACATGTGCATCACTGACTGTTTATGTGTATCCAGCAGCATAGTGGAATGAGGGGCCGCTACTGCTAGGTGCCTTGGTGACAGGGTCTCTGCCCTGCCACAACAGGGCATTTAGACACCATTGCTCTATAGCAGAGACAGTCACCTAGCAGTAGCAGGAGAGCAGGAGAAACATTTTTCTCCATCTTTCCATTCTCTGTTTTCTAAGTATCGAGTGATGGGCAGGTTGTTGCTTAAGTAGAAGAGAACCTTGTCTGAATAAGCAGATGAGGCCCCATCATGTTCTCCAGCCAGGTGCAGTGCCATACTTCTGCACCTCTGCTGATCTGCCTGAAGAGAAAAACAGGGTTCGAGTATAACTAATGTGTCTGTGTTTATTGTGGAAGATCTCCACTTCTATGCTGCTGCCATATCTATATCTATGGTGTTCTGAGTATCTGAGTGCCATTACAGATAATGACTTACTTGCATTCAGTTTTTGTGTGACAGTGTGAGCACCGTTGATCCCTTTCCCCCGGGGCGCTTTCATGCAGCCATGCTACTGACAGTCATGTGTGCTTTCTGCCGTCTCTTTTCTGTAGTGTTTTTTTGTAGTGTTTTGTTTAGCTTTTGAAAGTGATTAAACCTTTTGTGCATGAAAATCCTCTTTATATTTCCATCATAGTACTGCTAGCTGGATTTTTTTTTTTCCTTTCTTCTTAAGGCACTTTAATCAGCAGGACTAGTCTGGCACCTTCTCATAGGGAGATTGCTTTAAGAATTCCTTTACCATCTTTGCTGTACTGGAGTGCATCAACGATGACTCTTCTGATCTGTCTTCAGAGTAATTAACCAGCTCTGCACAGATTTACATTCTCTTGTATCAAGAGCTTTTCACAGGGAATTTCAAGTTTTACTCCCTGTGTATCCGAGGCAATGTTAAAAGACTTCTGCTTGTTTTGGATCGTATTTAGGCATAACTACAACAGATAACCATGTGTCAAAAGCTCTACTGTTCTGCACACTTGCTTGGAAATATCTCTTATGCTGGCAATTTATGTAAAGCCATTCATTGTATTACGGCACCATATTTTAAGTGCAGCATGAGGAATGTTTCTGTTACTGCTCTTAGTTTAATCACATGTCCTAGATATAGTATGTGATACAGTAAAAATTTGCTGTGGAAAAAGAGACCTAAATAATCTCATGTAGTTGTTAGTGCCCCATAGAGTTGCTTTGTGTGGATCCTGCAGATTTTTGTTACAGTATTGGGTTTGTATATTTTTTACTTATTTTACCCAAAATTATGTACACTAATAAAAACTCAAGTCACATTCCCCTCTTTCTTAATTCCTTCTTTTTTGGACCAACTATTTTTTGTAATCCTGGCAGCAGAGTGGCCCACCTTCAGGGCGGTATCTTATCTCCACAAAAGAACTCTTCAGTTTGGCAAAGTTGTTCTGGTATATAGGTAGTAGAGATTCAGACTGGGAGCAGGCACCCACAATTCAGGTTTCACACTTCTTGATTCAATGTCCTAATTACCGATAGTGACACAAAGGATGTGCAGTACTGAAATTCTGCCTTTGGCAATGTTTTCTGAATGCTGACCATAAGCCATTCATCTGTATTTAAATGCATGAATTTAGAGCTTAGATTCTTAAAAATGTTTATGACCTGAAACTCATTTTCACAGAGTCATTTAAGTCCAAATGAAATAACGTATTTCAATATGTCTCTGAGTATCTCCTTTAGGCAAGTTTAAGCTTCCTGGTGTTTAACGTGCTGCCCAGTACCTAATCTGTATATCAGACTCTCCCATTCACTGGAGAGGATCTAAGCATTATTTCTGAGCATTAGGATTTTTACTCCTCATACCTGAACACAGCATTGCTGAGCTTCATAATGCTTTGCTTCTGATCCTTGTGTAGTGTAAAATGTGAACAGCTTGAATTTCCCTATTTTACCAAGGCACTTTGAAGATAAAGTGTATGTGCTGCAGAGATGGAGTAAAAGTACCCAGGTGAAATAATGAGTGGATGAGCTTAGTGCCTGCCTCAAAGGCTAAGAACCCAAAACAGCTAATGAAGATTCCAGTGTTATTCAGTTTACATCAGTGACTGCTGAGCAGTTAGTTCCTCACTGTCCTTTTTTCATCCTAAGATATCTGAACAGTATAGACAATACTGAACGTGATTGAAGTAAGCTTCAAGGTGATACAGGTAACAGATGTTGAGGTGTTGTTCTGTGCATGGATAGGAGGAGGGGAGCAAATACATGAGAACCAGTTAATTAAAGTGTATTTTAATTATACACACCCTTTCTATGACAGATGACATATAACTCCAAAGAAGATGAGGAAAGTGCATTTTAGTCATATTTTTAAGTTAGCCAGACCAGTAATAGATCATGTTGTGTTAGTAAATATGTAAAATTTATTTCTTTTAGCCAAAATGTTTCTTTAAAAATAGGTTGATAATATCATTTAGGTTTTCTTATAATACATGAATTAGACTTCTGAAAACAATAAATTTGTATTTTTGATTCCTTACCATTTCACTGGGTATTTTATTCTTTAGCAAAACAAGCTTTTCCATGATAGCTTATGCTACTAAGGGGGATTTTAAATTAAAATCATTATTATTTTCTTTTACTGGTACTGAATTTCTTATCACTGTCAATAGAACTAACATACATTGCTGAACGTAATGTGGTAGTACTAAGAATTGTTTTTCATTGTATATTTGGCTGAAAGAACAAAATATGTAGCTGAACTTGAGAATTTTGAAACAATATTGTTTACATGTGCAAGTAGAAAAAGATGATGTACCCTTCCCCCTTCATTGTTAAGTGGTAAATTGTTGCTATGGTGATTGTTCTTTCCATCTCATCAGCTATAACCTGGTTTTCCACATCAACTGAGTAGCTGCAAGCGAAGCATGATCTTTATTAATTTTTTTATATCAGTTGATATTGTTTTGCTACATAGTTACTGTCTTGGGACTTAACGTCAGCGTCAAGATGCAGTGAATGTAAGCAAGATAGTTCTAATTTTGTGGTACACAAATCTGTGCACTCATTAAAACAATCTTTATGTAGCTGCCAAGCACTTTCACTGGATTTCTTAAAAGAAGATTATTTTTGTTGTACACAATTTATATTTTTTGTCATTATTTGACAGATTATAAGCTTTTATAAATACTTGAAAAACTTTGTAAAATCCCAGAATAAGGTCTCAGTTAAGCAATTTGTTGTTTATTAGCCAAGGTGATAAAAAAAGGATAGCTGTAGTAAAATTTCACAGGACAGCTCTATTTTCTTGCAGTGTGTATCAGTATGTATGGTTCAAATGCAGAGAGATGCCTGTGCTGTGACAACAGTATGCAGGATGGTCTGTTGGAAACTCACCAAAGGACAGATATAAATATATATTCCCTATAGGGATGCTGGGGAAGGTCTCTTCATGAGGGACTTTAGTGAGGAGGACAAGGGGTAACGGGTTCAAACTTAAGCAGGGGAAGTTTAAATTGGATCTGAGGAAGAAATTCTTTTCTGTAAGGGTGGTGAGGCACTGGAATAGGTTGCCCAGGGAAGTTGTGAATGCTCCATCACTGGCGGTGTTCGAGGCTGGGTTGGACATAGCCTTGGGTGACATGGTTTAGTGTGAGGTGTCCCTGCCCCTGGCAGGGGGTTGGAACTAGATAATATTAAGGTCCTTTCCAACCCTAACTATTCTATGATTCTATATACACACATATATTTATTTGTACATACAGAACTGATTTGTGTCAAGAAGAAGGACATAATGAGCATATGTGCCATCAAAATTTTGCCCTGAAGCCCGAGGTTTTTCAGTAAATAGTCCAGATGTCCTGATGAATTTGAAGCCATAGATGGGATGCTGTGGTATCACACGATAAGCATGGACTTTTAAATAACCTCTGTGAACTTAAATTGATGTATTTAAAAGTCAATATTAGTCTAAATTCACTTATTCATTGTTCATTGCAGTCTTTCATATAAGATATGAAGCGTTGAAAAATGTAACCCTATTGTGTCCTGCATTGCTAGCCAGCATATGAGCAAATCTGTTTTTCTGATCTTACTTAGATACATTTAATTTATTTTTGGGGGGTTGGTTGGTTGGGTTGGGTTTTTTTGTTTGTGGACTTTTCCCTCTACATTTTGTCTGCATGACGTGTGCCTGTTTTAGATTGTGAGTCATGATCAGTAAAGGAGAAGTGTCTGTCTCAAAAGAAGTTTTATATTTATTACCTGTTTTATGGTTTGCAAGAGGACCTGCACAATGCAGTGTTCTTGAAGACTACTTGAGCCTATCATTTTATGTAAAAGCATCCTAATTATTGTATATGAAAATGTAAATAAGAATCTTAGATTCTTGATTAATAGTCTTTTTTATTCTGTATATGCAACTGTATTTTTCGTGTCTCAAAGTACTGCACATAGGCAGACTTCCCATTACATGTTCCTGACCTGTATTTGCAATGAGGGATATTTTGCTGAATAATGTCGAAGATCAACTCTCAGTAGAGCAGCCTCTTAAAGGATATGGTGAGAATTCTAGTACAAATGTAACTGTGTTACCTATGGAGAAAAACTAGGAATTGGATTAATATTTCAAGTAAGAAAGATGTCACTGCACAGTTTAAGTCTTACTGAATTACTTAGATCATCTGGAAATATTTACTGCATGACTACCAAAGGATTAATCCTTTTGGTCAAACCAAAGTTTACGAAATAGCCTTTCAGAAAATACTCCATGAAAGTGGGGAATACCATATCTCCTTCCAGCTGCAGAGGAAGAGAAGTACTGAGGACTAGGAAAACATATTGTAAAGTTGCTTGAGCCAAGACCACCATTATGATGTTCTTGTAGTGTCTCTTTGCTTTGCCTAATTTTATCAGGCATGGTATTTTAGCTTGTGAATCTGTTCATCTTAATTTCATGAGCTATCTCATTGCTTAATTTCCCCTTCACCAAATCTGTATGATAGTGCAAACTGCAAAAGAATATATCCATCCATGAAGCATGATGTCGTTGCGCATATTTCACAATCACACAAATAGAACACAGAAAATTGTTGTAATATACTGATCCTTTTTTGTTGAGGGAGGGATACAAACAAGTTCAGCATTTGGAGCAAAAACTGATTGTGAAAGAGAAGCAGCTGCTTCGTGGTTTGTTGTTGCATTTTCCTGAGTAACAAAACCAGAAACTAATTACTCCCTGAGCAGGAGCAGAATGACCCGACTTAATGGCCCCCAGTGCCAAAAGAAAAATGGAGTTTTCTTTATACCTAGCTCTTTCATTGCTCAGCCTTCTCATTTCCTTACTTCTTTCCTGAAGCTTGTAGTTTCAAGTACTTTTTTAACCTACAGTACCAATGAACCAGGAACTGGCTGCAAACATGAGACATTCCCGAGTGCAGGAATGACTGAGACTGGAGGAAGAAAAGATGGTTCCTTTCAGCTGTACTCTTCTGCAGTTTTAAGCATACATGAAACTGTACCCTAGCTTTATCTGTATTTTCTTGTCGTACACAGTCCCTTAAAGGGATCTAATGTGTTCCTTTGTTGTGTGAATGTAATCGGGAATTTGATGACCTGGAAAAAAACGTATTCAGGCAAAATGCCAGCCGGAGAAGAGAATCCTTTGCACAGTAGGACCATGCACATGGGATCTAGTATTTCTTTCTGTATTATTTCCCTTTATAATAATTGATTATTCTTTTAATGCTTCAATTGCTGTTGTTTCTGAAACCATGTACACATTTATATAGTATAAAATTGGTTCAGTAGAGGCAAACATAAAATCAAAACAATACCACGTTTGCCACATAAAAGGACATAAGATAACTGTTCTTCATTCCACTTGAATGTATGAAAGTGAGCACAGGTTGCCCTCTTTAATCTTGCTAAATTCTACTTGTTTTCTATAGCCAGTATTCTGTTTATTTTGCCATCTGTTAATTCAAATACCTAGTTCTAAATTCTCCTGCATGTAGTGGTAAATAGACTTTGTGGCTTTGACATCTGAAAAAAATTCTAATTTACTTCTTAGTGTGTTGAAATAGTTTAGAAAATACAGCTACACTAATAAACACATATTTGTGTTTATTATTCTGCAAAAACATTTCATTTAAAAAGCTATTACAGTTTTGATCACCCTACGTATGAATGTGCTGGCAAAGAGACAGTGTTCTCTCATTGCCACTCATATAAGGAAAGATAGACAAAGAAGTTGTTGGTGTCTGCCAGAGAGTATCTGTTGCTATAGATTGAAATGTATAATGTCAAACCAGTTTAAACTAAAAATGTTAAATAGTGCTTAAAAATAACAAAAATAAATAAAACAACAAAACACACCTTCTTTCCTCTGAATTTCTCTGGACCTGCTGGAGAATTGCAATTCTGTTTTTTACCATAAGTGTCAAGGGTGCAGTGTTTTGTCTGGGTGAATGTAGTTCCAATCCTAAATTCAGAGACTGTCTTTAGTTTTTTTCTTGCCTTCATAGTTCATAGGGAAAAAGACAAAAATTGTCCATACCAAAGATACACATACCAAGGAATTTTCTAAGCTGTACTGTTTAGGGTTTAGATTTATTGGTAAAATTTGTCTGAAGATAACATTTTTGCATGTTTGTAAATTTTATTTTCTTCGCCTTGACTCTTGTTTCTCCACAGATGCACTCTCAAATACTTTAATTTCTTTCTTATGCTGTTTTCACAGCTTAATTGCTGCTGAGCATATTTTATTTCCTTACTTACCTGTTTGGCTTCTTCCCTTTTAACATTTCTGTTCTGACACAAGCTTGCCACTGTTAAGAGGCAATACCATTTTCAGGGAACTTGTTTAGACGACGTGCTTTGTTCTTCTTGAGCACTCTAAAAAAATGTTATCTGAAGGATAACAGAGAGAAAAACTGTCAGACCTTTCATAAATATTTTCATCTGAGATTAGTGGCACTGCTTCTGTGTCCCACAGTCTTTCATCCCAGCAAATTATAAGAGGGAAATATGATTTACTCTATCCAAAAAGCATTGTAAGGGAAAGAAAAGTAAGAGTTTTCATTAAAAAACAAAACAAAACATACACCTGATTCTATGATTCTGTGATTTGTAATAAGCAAATAAACAGACAACACCAATGTAGAGATTGTTCTCCATGGCTAAAATACTTTTTAGCTGTGTAAAATTTTCTAGATATAAAATATTCGGGGTTAACTACTCAGAATTCTCTCTGTTGTCTTTCAGGGTAACAGTGCCTTTTCCTTGTGTGTTTTGAAAGTGCTTGGTGCAGAAGGCAGTTGGCTTTATGGTTTTACTCCAAAATAACTGCTATATTTTGCACGTAAACCAAATCTTATTCTGGAAATGTTTTCATGTATAAGGTAAGAGACCACTGAATAAAGTAGATGGATAATACTAGAACTGTGGTTACCACAAAGGGTATTGGACTGTAGAAGGACATTAGAAGAAAGAAGATATAACCTGCAAAGAAATCTGAGTAGTTTTAGTTGTGACATTGCCACTACTGAGAGAAAAGTAGGACTATTGTGATTATTAAACACAATGCCTTATTAATTGACACTAATAGCAGACTTTTTTTCTTTATTTTTTTTCAAGGACAGATGGATACCAAGCATCTCTGAAAAAAAAAAAAAAGTACCCCATAAAAATGACAGTGTATTTAAGGTTCTGAATTCCAAACTTCAGATTTTCAAGTTTTTAAGGCTTATGTTAGATGTAATTCATACGCTTTAATGCAGAGATATTGTAGGAGGAAAATTAATTAGCTGGAGGTGGACGACTCTTTGCTTAATTATCCCATCTCCAGCGGGCTAAATTCAGCTCTGACATACACCAGCAAAAATCTTATTCACACAAAAGCAATGTTCAGTTGCAGCACCGCAGTACGTCATGCGCCAGTCTCACCAGATGGCATTTCTTCTTCAGGTGTGTGTCAGCTTGGGTGTGTACACTCTTCAGGGAGATTAGACTAGGGTACTGTTCTGTTTGTTTTTAATAGCAGTGTACTTTCTGAACCTACACCTAGTCTAGCCTTTTCATGCTTCCATGTAGGGTACCATAGTGTAAGATGTGTAAGACCTCCTTGTAAAAGGATAGCATAGATGGGGCTTACTTATTTCCCTCTCACTGTCAGTGGGAGAATGGGCTGGGTATTGAAAATGCTTATTCTCAGCTCAGACATTTCCAAAACCTTCCAGAATCTGGTATTCACTGGTTCAGATGAACCTAACTAGATTCCTGAACTGAGCAGATAAGAATCTGCATGCTCTAAATTTAGTCCACCATGCACCTAACATATTCTTCCCTGTACAACATAAAAAAAAAAAATCAATTATTCTTTTGCTAGGGAAACTGTGTGTTCAGATATTTCATATGCCTGTCCTTATCTGCTGGAATGCACAATATGTGAGATTCATGACTGAAATTCTGTCTTCTGCAGCATCTCATGGCTTCATCAAACCTTAAAGTAAGCTCCAGCATTTCAATTGTAAGCAATTAGTGTCCATTAAGTGCACCACAGAGCAAACTAATACCCAACTGCTGTAGCAAAATGTCACAGAATAATAAAGAGTTAGCAGCATATTGATACTCTTACACCCTGCTGAGATAAAATTTTCGGAATGACAACACCGCTGATGCTCCCAACGTGGACATCAGTAGCCATAGGTACTCCAGTGCGAGTCTCCGTATTGATCCCAGTTACAGATAATGAGATTGAGCCACTAAACCTGGTCTGTCACTGGTTATGAGACAAGAGCCCAAATATAAACTGTAGTACCAAGTACACTTTATACAATGTTCCTGGAGGAGGTTTGGCTTTCTAGTCTCTGCCCATTCACCCTTGCTCAGCATTCTACCCGACACCGGCCTATTTGACTTCTTATAGGAGCATCTTGTGAACTATACTCAGGATTGACTGAAAGCAGGAAATTCATCTTCCGATCAATTGCTTATTTATTTTTTTCAGGCACTGTCTTTTAGATACTGGTCAAGAGTTATGATCTGAGGCTTTGCTGTTGAGGAATGTGCATGTGGAAAGAGTTTGGTCTCATAATATGTTGTTAATGCGTCTGGAGATTCAAAAGACTTAGGTCCATGTAGATGGTTAACATCTTGGAAGTCATGTCTTGTCAGCTTCTTATTCATGCAGGGTCATTAATGGGTGATGCTAAATTCAATGAAAATGCTGTAGTGTAGTTTTGTAGTCACCAGGCAAAGACAGGCGTCACTAATTTATAGAGAGGGGCAAGAAAAAGAACTTGAGTATTTTTACAGTGACTCCAGCTGAGCCTCCTAAATAGTATTAGTTGTACAGAAGGATTCTGTCAAGCAAAAGCACACCTAAGGACAAAGACTCCAGATGACTTGACCTTTCTGTGAGGAAACTATACCTCAGCTTTACTAAAGCTGTTTGGCTGACTTCCATGTCTTGCTGGCAGGGGATCATCTTTTCATATAGGATTGGGTGGCACCTTGTTTTCATGGCAACAAAGAGCTCAATTTTGGTGAAACAAAAGGGTCTATGGTTAGCCAAGTAGCTTTGCAGGAAGAAATGTACACATTGGATATCCCAACCATTTATGGCTTGGAATGTGTAGCTATGTAGCTTCAGGTGCTCTGGAAGAAATGGGAATTTTTTAGAGCTCATGATTCTTCAGCATGTAGATTTGATGGCATGTACTCACCACAAGAACTGGGACCTCTTACCCTGGGCAGTGGGGGACTGACACATGTGCTAACAATTGCCAAAATAATTGTCCCAGCATCACAGACAGTGTCTCATGCCATATATTCCTGAGATGCTGTCGTGGGAGTCAGTCTTCCTTTTATTTTGACAGTATTCTTGCTTCAATGTCAGAGATGGCTTTTATTTCCTTTCTTTCTCCAAAGGTTTCTTTCTCTCTGAAACGTTTTTCAAAGAAAACTCGACCTTCCTTCATGGAAGATCTGTAACTGAGGTTCCTGTTTTCTTGGCACTGGAAACTGTGTATTTTCTCAAGGTAGATAAGGGAGGCCATTTCTTTCCTGTCCAAAAAAAAACCCTCTAAAGTTGTCCCAGGGTTATCTCACTTGTAGGCTGTCAATACTTGATTTTATCATACCATGTTCAAAGTCTAAGACTGAGTCATTGTTTGCGGCATTTCTATGTAGGTAATGTACCTGAAATTACCCATACAGGATGTTGCATCTTGGAATTTTGTGTGGTGCTGTCACTCTTTATAAAATACATAATGTGTTTAAAATAAGGAACTCACTTTTGTTCTTACCTTGACAGCAAGGTAATGAAAGAGAACTGTAGTGCAGTGATTCATGTTGTGACTTGTATGCTCTCTGTCCAGTGACTATGGAATTGTGCAGCCCTGTGGTTTCAATTGCTATTTTTACCCATGAAACCTGAGAAGAGGGTATCATTCTCCTCTTCAGTAATGTCTCTTTTAACAACTTACAGAGGTTGAATTTCTGCACATAAGAATTCTGATTAAAGTACATAAAAAACCTGGACCTAAGAGCTCCTAAAAGCTTTCTTTGTATTTCTGATATTCTGTGGAATTCCACCTTGATGGTCAGATCACAATCTACTTTCCATGTTGACCCTTCAAAAAGAAGTCAGTTTGTACCCTGTTTTCTCAACAATCTGAATAATCAGTGCACTACTTTGCAACTAGACAGGTTAGCTATTCAAGAAAAAGAGTAAATTCCAAGACTTCATAGCTGGACTCACTTGCATGAGAGTTAGAAAAAAAACCTGCTGCCAGCATATTTCAACTTACATTAAAGGAGCTCCACAGAATTCATTGCGAACCATCCCATTAGTTTAGCAATTCTTTTGGGGCTGTATTTTATAGCACAAGTTTTCTTTATCTCAGCAGACCTTTCACTACACATCTGTCTCACAGAGAGAGAAAATGTTATTTATTTAATGGATTGCAGAGTAAGTCTCTATGTGTTACCAAGTGACTTCTCCTTTCCAATGAGAAATCACATTCCATGTACATCCACTTGCTGCCAGACTGTGCTCATGCCAGAGCAGCAAGGCTACTATATGGAATGGGCCTTCACGCTTTATTAAATATTGGCAGCTAAGCGTAATAGGAGGTCAAATTCCATGTTCAGTAGACATACACTTCATCGATAGATACAGCTGAAGTTTTGACTGTTGCTCATTGGGGGAGAGATTATTATTGTTATTATTTTGCTAATTATGTAAAATAATCTTTTAATTACCTTGCACTGATCATCTTGAATTACATGTTCTTCAAGGAGGCATGTGTTTGCTTTCTCTGCTCTTCCAATAGCTCTTCAAGAATGTTCTACATTCCTCCTTTAAGCCCCCAGTAACAGCAGGAGAGCTGAGGCAAGACTGAAGTGTTCCCTGCTGCTGACCTTCATTTTTCCCCACAGGATTCATACAGTAAAGTACAGATTCAGGTGAAGGTGGATTTATATGGACTCTAGGAAGGACCATCTTATACTGGTACACAACTTGACGAAGTAAGTTGTTGGGATTGTTCAGCGCAGAAAAGGGAAGGTTTCAGGAAGACCTTGTAGCAGCCTTCCAGTACTTTAAAGGTGGCCCACAGGAAAGATGGTGAAGGACCCTTCATCGGGGAGTGTAGTGATAGGATGAGGGTAATGGTTTTAAATTGGGATCTACAATTTAGGAAGATAACTTATTTAAGATACTTTACAATGAGAACTGGGTTTGAGGCTCAAGAATTGCCTTCCTCTCAGGGCACCATATCTCAAGGCTGGGCCTTAGCAGGAACAGCTTCTTGATGGGAGGGGAAGTGCATAGTACTGCCTAATAGGAGATTCTTTTATTACCAGCTGCTCTGGTGTCAGTCTTGAGAGTCAGTAAAACCCATCAACCTTTAGATAGTCTGACAAGTCTGGTAGATCTGTGTTTGTGTGAAGAGAGGAAAATAAGACATTTGAATTGATTATTTTGGGATTTACTTCCTTCTTCATGGCACATAGTAGTATTTGCACTAGAATTCAGCTATTAGTAATGCAGAAAAGAGAATATTTGCTTTCTAGAAGAGGGTGGGGGGAATGCTAAGAATCCAAGGACTGTACTAAGGAAAAGAAGTAACAAATAGACCACAAGCGGCTATGTTGAGAGGGTCTCAAAACAGTGGGCTTTGTAAGCCTACAGTAAGTTGTTCCTGTCACAAATGATTACTGCTAAATGTGTAAGAGTACAGCAATGAATTCTTAGCCTTACCATGCAGATCTTCATAGCTTCAGATGAACAAAACAGTCAAGGACTGCTTTAAGCAAAGCTAAATAGGCTACTGTGAACTCTCAGCAGTCTCTGGATGCCACAAAAGCCTTTTGGGCATCTAGGAAAGATAGTCAGCCCTATGGGAACCAACAGAGAGCAGTGATCCTGGGTTTTCAATTTTTCTGGTAGCTGATAGGACATGCTGGTTATTTATTCAACTTGTGTGTTACTGTCAGCATTGCAGGTAGCTACAAAGAGTAAATATATACAAATATTTTATTAGGGAGGGGGTATACGTATGAGAGAAGATTATTTTAAATCTGTTAACTGTGCTTGTCGTAAGCCCAGGTTTTGCATTTCCTTCACACTGGAGATAACAAAACCTGTGCAATAGCTGTCACCTGCTCTATGCCTGAAAGGATCTGATGTTATTTTCAGTCTGAAGTGCCTTTCAGTTAAAAGGAATTACATGTTTACAGATAGAAGGATCATCAAAGTCTTTCCTTAGCTTGTTTTTACTGTTCAGTCTCTTGATGTTTAATATATAATACAAACAGCTTCATTCATATCTGCGAGCCTGGAGAAAAGTCAAATCATATACAGCCATCCTTACACTTGTGGACTTGTCTTTAATAGAGAGCTTAGGTCTTTTACTGATTAGGCTGTTCAGATATAACACATCAGTGTTTTCTTTTATTCAAGTATTTCTGTGATTTTTTTTTAACAGTTATCTTTAAATATGTCAGAGAATTTGTAACAACTGAAAATAGGAAAACTAACCTCAGCATGCTTTGCTAGACAGTTTTCTATCAATACTGTTTTTGTAGACATCTGGCACCTGATGAGGGAACAGAAATGAGCCATGCAAAGAAAGATAAGCCCAATTCAGTTTTGGCTGTCAAACTGCTAAAGGACACAAAGATGGAACACGTGCTTTTAGAAGTGTGAAAATACTTAAGTTTTGTTTCTGCACTAGATTTTAATGCCCAAAGATGTTAAAAGGACTGTTAAAAAAAAACAACATTGCCACAGATTATTTGCATTCATGTCAATATGTGTGGGTTTTTTTAAGAGCTTAATTACATTCTTCTTTTAGTTATAAATGCTTAAATTGCATTATTATATCTCATAAAGATTTATTTTATTTGCTGCTACGTTCTAGATATTTTTTCAAGCCTCTCCAAAATTATTTTAAACTTTATCCCATGGTCATTGTGTCCTTTTTATTCTTACTGGTTATGAAGTTTTCAATTCCATACTATTGTTATTATTATTTTGATAAAATGACAGAAATAAATGTGCATGCTGCAGCTTTTGGGAGACAAATAAGCACCAAGCCAGTAAGCCTGAAGCTGTAATTTTTTTCTTAGCATATTTCCCTCTGACAAGCACAATAATCAACTTGTTTGATTCTGATACCAGAACTGTAATCCATAAGTGAGACACTGCCAAAGTCATTTAGGAAAAGCATGAAGCATATTCTTAGAAGAATTTACATTCGGGCAGTTTATCTTAACATTTTTTTTAAGCCAGCAAAGCCCTCAGACTTTTAAGTATATTTTCACTTTTTTTCTTCCTGTAATTTCCTGTGTTGTAATCGTCATGTAACCAGTGTGTTGCAAGTTATATATATTATGATGTAAGGGAGATCAGATGCTGTTTTACATGGTGTATTTTGCTCCACAAATGCTTTTATATTCTTTGCTAAAATACCTGGACCTTTCCTGCCCTAAAATTAAAAAAAGAAAAGTAAATTATCCTTAAAAAACTGCATCAACTCTGTACAAAGGAGAAATTAAGAAATGCAGACGTTGTCAAGGATGACATCTAACACAGTTTTGCTGACTGATAGGGCTTACAAAAGTTTTATAACTAGAATTATTCTAACAAAAACTGATTTAGTATATATTTTTTCTAAAAATCGACCATTGATTTCATACTTTCTTGTCTCTTTCTGTAAGCTGTTCCTGGTTTTCATCTAGCTGTATCCATGGGATGATGATTTTTGTTGCTTTCTTGCACCCAGTCTAGAGTAGCTGCCAGATACTGGTGTTGATGATAGCAATCATCATATGTACTATTTTATATCATTTGTCCAAGTAAAGAACAGGTTTAAAGCATGGGAGAAGTGCAGTGCACTAAAACCTACTGTAGAAATCGTCTGATCTAATGATGACAACAGTCCATGTATTTACATTTCCTTGAGCAGGAATTATACCTTCTCAGTGCAGGATGCTTATTATGTGGGGTTCTTTTTCCTTGAAGTTCATATTTTATGATGAAGGAAAGAGAAACATATTTATCTCTTTTTTTTCTTCACATAACTGTGTCATCAAGAGCAGCTGAAGCTCAAGCGTGCATCTATTTTGTTTTAATGCTTCCAGCTAGATTCAGAAGCTGTCTTCAGTCAATCAATAAAATTGGCTTTGGTGATCATAGAATCATAGAATAGTTAGGGTTGGAAAGGACCTTAAGATCATCTAGTTCCAACCCCCTACCATGGGCAGGGACACACCCCAATAAACCATGCCACCCAAGGCTCTGTCCAACCTGGCCTTGAACACCACCACCAATGGAGCATTCACAACTTCCCTGGACAGTCCATTCCAGTGCCTCTCCACCTTTACAGTAAAGAATTTCTTCCTCAGATCCAATTTAAACTTATCCGGTGTAAGTTTGAACCTTACCGCTTGTCCTGTTACTACAGTCCCTAATGAAGAGTCTCTCCCGAGCATCTTTACAGGCCCCCTTCAAATACTGGAAGGCTGCTACAAGGTCTCCACGCAGCCTTCTCTTCTCCAGGCTGAACAGCCCCAACTTTGTCAGCCTGTCTTCATACGGGAGGTGCTCCATTCCCCTGATCATCCTCATGGCCCTCCTCTGGATGTGTTCCAACAGTTCCATGTCCTTTTGATGTTGAGGACACAATACTTCAAGTGAGGACTCACAAGAGCAGAGCAGAAGGGCAGGATCACCTCCTTTGACCTGCTGGTCATGCTGCTTTTGATGCAGCCCAGGATACGGTTGGCTTTCTGGGCTGCAGGTGCACACTGCTGGCTCATGTTCATTTTCTCATCAACCAACACCCCCAAATCCTTCTCCTTAGGGCTGCTCTGGATCTCTTCTCTGCCCAACCTGTAGCTGTGCCTGGGATTGCTCCCACCCAAGTGTAGGACCTTGCACTTGCCATGGTTAAACTTCATCAGGTTGGCATCAGCCCATCTGATGAGCACCCACCCTTCTGATCAGAAACATCAGATTTGTTGCAGATATTCCTTTACCTCTTTCCAAAAAACCTGTCTGCAGGAATTAACATTATGGGGCCGGGGAACTGGAAGAAAATGCTGCTCACTAAGGAGACTTAATGATAAAATAGGATATACTCTGTCCTATAAAGTAGCATGGACAAATGCACATCAAAATTTCTACTTTTCCGTAGATGATCTTGGTACTTAGTGAGATTAAAAGATAACCGGCAGTGAATCACTGTTAGCAAAAATGAGGAAAAAATCCTGTAAATACAGAAGTGTTATTTTCCCAAAATTTCCCCACAGATAAACTTGCTTTCTGCTTTAAATTTTGCTCTTTATCTTGCTGAAATTGAAGACCATCTTCAAGATTTCTGTGCCAGTGGTAGGATCAGGTACTATCAATATGAAAGCAAAACTTCATTCATTCAAGCTCCTGCTATAATAATAAATAAAATTGAATACATCACATGAAGAGCCAGCTCCATTACCCAGGGGCAGATTATCTGGTGTGCACATAAATAATGCCAGGCAAGTGGGACACCTAAGATTAGGGAGTGATGCTTAATAGCAATTTAAAGTCGCTTTTTAAATTCAGACATCTTCATGTGAGTTTTTTTCCGAACAAGTGAGGAGGAGTGAGGCTCTGAAAGAGAAACTAACGAAATTGAACTAATTTGTCTTGGTTGTTAAAGGTAATTTTTCAGAAGTACATTATTTTTCATGGATGCTGTCCTTCATTCACCTGAAATCTTTCTGAACCACTGTGTACACATGGGCCTAGTGTGAATTACAGAAATGTGTAGCTTAGTACCTCTGAGTTGCTAAGCAGTTCTGGTTTTATTGATGTGGGCCACAGAGGACTAAAGGAGAATGCAAAGAGGTTGGGTATCTTGATATAAGAAGGGAGGTGATCATAGAATGGTTTGACTTGTAAGGGACCTTTAAAGATCATCTAGTTCAAACCCAGTTCTTCTACAAACACACAGACTGATGTTTGTCATGGGACATTTTGTATGCTGGTAGGCACAGCAGAGCACGTTCATGCTGACCGCTACAGGAATCCAACATCCACACAGTTCAGAGGAGCAAATTGTAAATGTCTCAAGTTCTTTATTTTTAACGGAGTAAGAGGGAGTGCCTCCAATAAGATGATCAGAGCACCCATGTCGAGTGTCTGAAATATCTAGTGTAAACAGTCCCTAAATCATCTAATCCCACTTCCTGTAAACAAAAGACAATGCCATTCTTTTCTCAGAAAATGGATTAAAGGGGACTTTTAGTACTCTGCCTCATAATTTTAAAGACTCAGAAAGATCTTTCTTCTTCTCTGTAAAATATACCCAAAATGTTTCAGAGTTGACTATGCCTGAATTCAGTTTTTAATCATGGGACCAGGTAGGTTTTGATTTGAAACATTTATCTTCCCCATTTTGTCTTCCCCATTGTTTCTTCACTAAGGATCTTCAAGAAGTTTAAAAGTTTTTCTTTTTTGAACCCCAGTTGTTCTGTGGTCCTAATATTTCTTTTTCTTTCATGAGACATAGATGAGCTAGGCATTATTTCATCAGTGGTTTTATGGAGACTGAATTATGTAGTACAGCAAGATTAAATTCCTGTTTATACTTGATTTTCATCTCTTGTATATAAAGATCACATTAACTTTTCTTTCTGCTGTAGTGTATGGGGCTAGTCAGATTATTCTCATACTCTTTCTATACTACTTTGTATGACAGTCTCCCATACTTGCTAGATGTTTAGTTTCCCAGTATTCTGTTTCATGCAATGGGTTTTGGAGTTGTTCCCACTGAACTTTAGGTTACAGTAAGCTTTAGGTTACAGCAACTTTAGGTTACAGTAAATTGTCCGCTTTGGGTTTTTGGAATCCAGAAGTATGTAATCTGCCAACTGACCATAGTGTGTTTTAACTTGTATTGAGACATGGAAGTAAAATATTAAACAGCTCTGGAGCAAAAACTAATTTGTAAGGTAAAATGCACACATCAGCCCTTTCTTTTCTTTGTAGGTCTTCTACATTAAGCTTTGAGATATGTCAGAGTTAACTTTTAATCCATTTTGATGTGCCTTTTTAATTCCATGTAATTTATGCTCCTGTTTAATTAAGTTGCCATAGGTTACAAAATCAGAAACCCTGAAAACAATCCAAGGATGTTAAGGCAATCTAGATAAGATACAGGACCCATAATCTTTACATGTGTATGAATTGTTTGCAAAATGGCATTTGACGTTACCACCAGGTTATTTTTTATCCTAGTACTTGTCCTGGGTTCATCAGCACGTTTCACACTCTTGAATAAACCTGGGCAATAGTGTCCATTGCTAAGTCCACCCCTGGGTCATGAGTCTCTCTGTATGTTGCATCTCTGCCCTGATGGCCTGAGGTGTCGTGGGCCCACCAGGCTCAAAATAATTCACCCTCCCCTTCAACAGTTTCAGCAACTTGTCGTTGGGGACTCCATACAGCTACCTTCCATTTCTGACACTTCCGAAGCACTGGAGGGGCCCAGTGGACTAGATACTTGCCCATACTGTCCCACACACCCTGCCGCTCATGACTGTCCAGCCTCTGGGAAAATCTCTTGGTCCTCCTATATCATCGTCTAATCCTAGACAAGACCCAAACATGACTACTTAACTTTCAAGATCAGATGAAATGGTCATGGATAAAACACATTCTGTATGTGTGCCGACATGGTGATCCCCATCACAATCAGCAGGCAGGTCTCAAGGGTACCTAAAGGCTGTTCAAAACCTTCAGAACTCTCAAATGATGCTGCTGTACGTGTCCCTGGGGCTGATGTAGCTGCTGTGCTTGGAGCTGGAATAGCTGCGCTGTCTGTTGTGGTCAAAGTTTGAGTAGTTGCTGTACTTGTCGCTGGGGTTGGTGTAGCTACTGTGCTTGGAGTTGGAGCAGCTGCGTTACCCATTGTAGTCAGAGTTTGAGTAGCTGCTGTACTTGTCACTAGGGTGCGTAGAAATGTCTCCTTCATAGGCTGACCCCCTGAGGAGGGGAAAAAGGATGTGTAATTGCTAAACTCTTCTATTATATACCTCCCAAAGTATAGAGGTGGTGATCCTAATGGGAACACAGGAACACAAGCCAGATCAGTTTCAGATCAATGATTCTACTGTATTGCAAGTCTTTACCATAAAGTGCAATGAAACAAGAACCTTAGCCCAAAGCCCCCAGCCAATAAACACTAACACAGCAAATACTGGCTGTGAGTGAGGTGTGACATGCTGAAACTCTGAGATCAAAAACAACAACTTTGAGAGCCAATAAATCAGCATTGTGACGAGTGACTATTAATCCAAAACAATGAATACGTATCACAAATACAATTAGACACACTCTAGTCAGATCTGTTGTTATCTCAGCCCTTCACCCCACGCTGGGCACCAAAAAGAACTGTTGTGGTTTAAGCCCAGCCATAACTCAGTACTACGCAGCTGCTCTCTCACTCCCTCCCTTTCTCCCCCAGCTCCTGGAGGGATGGAGAGGAGAATCGAAAGAATGTAACCTCCATGGGCTGCGGTAAGAGTAGTCCAGTAACTAAGGTATAACACAAATGACTACTGCTACCAGCAATAATAATAATGATAAGGGAAATAACAAGGGGAGTGAATACAACTGCTCACCACCCGCCAACTGATACCCAGCCCAGCCGAGCAGGGATCTCGCCTTTCCGGGTAACTGCCCCGAGTTTATATAGTGGGCATGACGTGCTGTGGTATGGAATACCTCTTTGGTCAGTTTGGGTCAGG